>WSXT02162846.1:0-10018 GCA_011762715.2 Neuroterus valhalla | reverse complement strand
TATAAAACAATAATTCTAAATTTGAATGGTGATGAGGTTCGAATTCCAAAATTCATATATCGTTTTCATTCGTTGAGATAATTGCATAGATCGAACTTCATTTAAAATACTTGTAATTTTCACTTTAATTTTACTTACGTCTGATTAATGAATTCTCCTAGTTTACTGTTGGCAGCCGCTTTTACGTAGTTTTTAAAAACTTTCGTTTCAGTAGCTCCAGGGCAAATTATTAAAAGTTTAATTCCCTTGTCATCACATGCTTTCTGAAAAAAATATACAAGTTTTACTGTGAATGGGATAAAACTGAATGCTGAAAAGCCTCTAATGTGATTTCTTGTAAAAAACTATACCTATGTATATTTAATAATCTACCAGTTTTCTTTTATATATAATAGCTCAATCTCAATAATCAAAGTGTTTTTCTAACCGGAAAGTCGGATTTGCAAAAAAAGAGATTGTTATTTGAGTGAAAATAGTTGAATTTCCAAACGGGCAAGTTGAATTATAAGTTCAGATAACATTTTTACTTCACATCGACGAATTATTCAGAAGGGAGATGAATTTCTAAACAGATAAGTAAAAATTTACATCACAAAAGGAGCATTTCAGAAAAAGTCTTCGAATTTATTACTAAAGAATAGTCGCAGAATAGTTAAGTTTCGAACAAAATACGTAGTTGAATTTTAACTCAATAGTTTAATTTTTTAACCAAACTCTTGACGATTCATCGGAACAAAATAAGTCAACTTTGCTAGTTTTTTACCAAACAGCTGATTGTATTAATCAAAAGCCTAATCTACAACCAAAAATATTAGTTTATTACCAGAAGTACGAATTTTCAACATAACAGTTGAATTTTCAACAATATAATCACATTTCCATAAAAATTAAACGGTTTCCAACCTACAAAGATGAATTTTCAACAAAAAGAATCAATTTTTACCAAGAAGATCAATGTTGATTCAAAAACGTGGATATCATCAAGAAATGTGTCTTGGGAATGAATGAGTTTTCAACACAGTAATTCAAATTTCAGTTAAGAAGTTGGATGTGCAACCCCTAAAGATAAATTTCGAACCGAATAGTTCAATTTTCTGCTTAGAAAATGAATTTTCTTTTAAGAAGATTGTTGTTCTGAAAAATGATGTTTTCCAAAAAAAATCCGTCAAATTTGGAAACCGAGCCTGTGAATTATCTACAAAACTGTTCCATTTCAACCAGAAAAAAGATTTTTTAACCAAAAAATGAATTCACAACCAAACAGTTTATATTTTCAACCAATAAGGATACATTTTTAAGCATGAAGAATAACTTTTTACCGGAAAGGTGAATTTTCAATAAAATACATTAATTTTCTACATTGAAGATGAATTTTGATTTTTAAAAAATCAGGTTTCAACCAGAGAGATAGAATTTGATCTGAAATGATACATTTTCAGCCAAAAAGATAATTTCATGGAGAATTACAACAATTTAGTTCCTTCCCGAAATTCCGATTGCTCTAGCTCTCACGATAAGCCTCTAAGCAATGCCTTAAGTACTCAATCCTGTGGGATTTTCCAATCTCTAATATCCTCAACTGTTTTCCACTGGACTTTTATTACAATAACTCGCGTTTTCCTGAAAATTTGGCCAAAGGATTGGAAAACTGCAGAAACTCAGAACTCGCAAGTTCGCGTTCGATAGCATCAAGTGCCCACTTCCATCCTTGTCGTCGAGCATCCTGCTCAACTGCAGAAGACGTAGTGAAGAGGCTTATAAGCGAGAATCCTGTAAGGTCACCCATCCAATCGCTTACTGCGCTCATCCGAGCGTAACTTTCGATATCTTAGCGAGTCTTTGACCACTATCCAGCTACTTACATCGGTTTTTATATTAAACTATATATATAATCAGTGAAATTCGTACCTTGATAGCATTACTGAAACCTACAGCGGCATATTTGCTCGCACAGTATACTGGAAATGCTTCACTTCCCTCATATTTCGAGAGTCCACCTATAGAAGCCATGTTCACTAAAATTTGTTCTTCGTTCGATTTTGATGATCCCATGTGATCCAGAGCTAATTTACTGCCTTTTATCAATGCTTTCTGCAAAATTATTCGAGAATCAATTTTAAGAACACAATTCTCTAAATATATTTATATATCATTTTTATTTAATTATTGTACGAAACGGAATTTTTCTTACAGCATTTATATCCATCATAAGTGCCCAATTGCTTTCATCGAAAATTCCAGAATTATTGATAAAAATTTCCACTGTCTTGCAAACTTCTAAAGAGTTCTTGAATTGGGCTGAAGTGGAAAAATAAATTAAAACTTCAAATATTTACGGGGAACATCAGTGTAAGAAATATTTTTATCATTTTGGAGCAAATTATTTTACCCTCAAATTCATCCGACTTTGTCACATCACAAGGCAAAAAAATAATTCGATTTTTTCCATATTCATTTTCAAGTATCTTTTTAGCTTTGGATCCTCCTTCTTCATCAATATCCAGGATAACAACACACTAATGGAACAGAAAACAAATTTAATTAGGATATAAGTTACTCATTTTTTGTATCTAATTCATTTTTTTCTCCAATCTGAATGCAATATCCCATGTAGTAATTGCCCTAATAGTCCCTACGTTAGGCTATGTTAGTAATACGAACAAAATTTTGTATCAAATTTATGATAATATAAAATAAATATATACTAAAGTCAGTCAAGCTCCGCAAAAACATTTGAACTTTGCCAATCAAAAATTGATTTCTTTGAATATTTAGAAAAAATTGAAAGAGGCAGACTTGAATTGCGCGCGAATAGCCACTGATCACGTGATCCAGTTTCCATTGGTTATCCCCTTTAGAATGCGCTCCATCTTCAGCCAACAAGTGTGCTCCTTCTCTATTGCAAGTTCGCAATCATCTAACCTAACCTGGCATTATAGCGGATGATCGTCTCCTAGCGTAACATGCTTGCATTGAGTTCTGAATATAAAAAAGGTTTTCTTGTGTTCCAACAGTGCCAGTGCTTCAATTATTTCATCCAGTAAAATTCTCTCTGATACAGAAGCAATCTACGACTAATGCAGTTATCGGAATTATGTTAAAATTTAGGACGAGACTATTTCGCCAGCTCCTTCGGGCGACAATCAATTTTGCCGATTGACTTTCAAATTATAACAATTTGAAAAAATCTTTGTTTGAAAACGTCCCAAATTGAATAATTTCAGATCGAATATCTAAAGAACAAGACTAATTCAAGCAATTTCGAAAATAAAAATCTGTGCAAATTAGAGATTTTTAAATTATATATCTATATACCTGTTTTTGATCCATATTAGCTCATATATGTGAATGTGGTGAAGCTGTCATGTTATAACGATTCAAACTAATGGAAAATTAAATTGTTCTTATTTAATAAGTTTCAAGACATTTTTGATGAATTATTATATTTCAAAATAATTTTTCATCAACGAAAACTTGTTCTAAACGTTTTTTATTTGGAAAACTTTACCTCAAATCAGGCAATGCTTGATTGAAACATAAAAAGGAGAACAAAACTAACAAAAAATTTCAATGTAGAATTATGGCTGTCGTTCTTTACTCATTCTTCTTTCTTCCTTGAGATATGAAAGTTTCAATCGTCGTGATTAAGGCAAGTATAATTTAATTTAATTTTGCACCTTTGATGTTAGCGCCATCACATAATGATGAATAATTTCTTTTTTGAATATAAATATTTTGCTCGCCTCCCCCTTCTGCATATACTCCGGTGCACAGTGGTTCTAAAAAAGAGTCAAAAATCCGGAATTCAAGATGGTGGACCCAAAATGGCGGCCATTTTTCTAAAATTTTCTATGCATCTACATCAAAATGGCTATTGAGAGTTTTCGGAGTCGCTGATTTGTAAAATGAAGTCAAAAATCAAAAATACAAAATGGGGGCCCCAAATTAGCGAACATTTTTCAAAAATTTCCCATGCATTCACTTGAAAATGAGTGTTAAGGGGTTCTTGGGGTCTCTGATTTCGAAAATTAGGTCAAGGATCAAAAATTCAAAACGACGGACATGAAATGGCGGATATTTTCCTCAAATTTGCCATGCATATACTTAAAAATTAGTATTAAGGGGTTTTCGGGATCGCTGATTTCTAAAGTGGAGTCAAAAGTACATAATACAAAATGGCGGATATTTTCTAAAATATGCCATGACCCCAAAAACTTTATATCACTCGAACGGAGTGAAATATCGATATTCTGGAATATTTGTTTATACTCTCTCCCTTTTATGGGTTTGAGAGTCTTCATATGACACACCTCCTCTCATTTACATAACCTCTCCAGGGCGCGAGATGGGAATCGAACCCGCAACCAGACGAAGTGGGTCCAAAGCTCATGCCTTAGCCCCAATGTGCACCCTAGTGAACACTCCCACGCGGTTGTAGGAAAAGCACATTCATTTCTACAGGGGGAATCCCGGGTTAACTTTTTTTGAAGGAATAAAAAAGTTGATAAATTTGGGCGATCAAAACGGAAAACACCGGCGCGCGCACTCGCACACAAAAAAAAAGAATTCACTTAGTATATTCATGAATTTTTTGAAGAAAAAAAATGTTGGAGGGTCGCATTTCACTCTCGATATCATAAATAAACTTGTTCGAAATGCAAATGCGGAAGCAAGCAACGATTACGCGTACCCTTAGGAATATTCTCCATGTCACCTCGTCTATTCCTGGCACGAACTCACAGAACAACAACGTTTTTCGTCGAACGCTCGAAACTCGAGAAACACACTGAAGCGCGTGAATTCGGCGAAGAGTTAACTTCAACTGTTCGCCACAAGGACAGTTTTGAATATAGTGACTTGTGCTTTTACAAAATAATGCTCCCATGCCCCCTTCACAAGTATAAATAAACATTCACCTCATCTGGTAACTTCGAATTTTGAGGTTTTGGCCAGCTTTATGGGATCTTGACCCACTGTGCTGTGGACGAAATAAGCTACTATCCTTATTTTGCCAGCTTCATCAGGCGATATGATGGAAGCAGGCTATTTCTCTCGATAAAGCTGGCGAAATAGTCTTATACGAATGCGAAAATGAGGTAATGCAATCTCCTAATGGAAGGACTCAAATTTCATCATATTCAAGTTGAGACTTGCGCACATAACATTGAAGATACAAATTTCGAAAATCCTCATTCGTTGATTATTATTAAATTTATTTATTCTTTATTGAGCTACATAATGTTGATTTATGTAACTGTGGGCATCCTACATCTTTGCGCAAGGATCACTTGAAAATATTTCAAATATTAGCACCATGTTTAAAGCTTCTGTCTGCTACAGCAGACGATCAGAGTAGACGATATCCGAGCCCGACCTTAGCATGTAGGGCATGTAAACAAACAGGAAATTTTATTCCAAATTCATAATATTTGTAATAATTAATCAAAATTTGAGTTAAAATTTGTGTAACAAAACGTGACAATTCGAGAGCCACATTTAAAAGTTAAATTAAGTGTCGGGATTTTGTGCGTTGTTGAACATAAAAAATAGAAGGAAGCATAACTCTAAACTGTCAATCCGAATAAAAATTCGACTCTTACTTGAGTTGTAAGTCCCTTTTTTCATTTCTCCCATGTTTAGTTGCCAAATATTAGAAAGCAATAAACAGAGAAGATTTTGTTGTAAAATCTGGACAGTTTGTTCGCGGCAACACTTTCTTCCTTGCTGGGAATGTTTTTGTATCGGTATTTATATACATATATGTGGGTAATTATTAGAATATTCATATTGCCTGATTTAAATAAAGTTTGAAAAATGCATGAGGAGATACAGTGCTCAATTTTAATTCTGCTTCTATTGTAAAGTCTGATTTCTAACTTTGAATACATTATGTCATTCTCCGGCGGAGACTGTCAGAATAGCCTCTTATTGAATAAGTAAGATTTTACAATCCTGAATCGATTTCTATTTCACATAAACGAATGAGTTATTTATAAAACAATAAAGTTGAAATTGTTATTATTTCTGTCTGAGGATCACGACGAAATAACATCAAAGTTATTATATTATTGCATTGCGATTGGAAAATTTAAAAAACAGACCAAAGAAATAAATCACAATAAAATCTTCTTTGTTTATTGCTTTCTGATAATACAATACCCCATTGAGATTTCTATACGAGATTTTAGTTTAGAAATTGAAGAATTTTATTACTTGCCTTGGCGCCCCGTTTCAATAAATTGCGAACGAGATTTAGCCCTATTCCATTTGCTCCCCCAGTCACCAAAGCACGTTTGCCTTCAATTTTCATCTTTCTGAAAAGAGTTACGGAAATTTAGTTACTTATTCTTTAATCCCTACAAACTTCTTCCAAAGATTCAAAAAAAAAGGGGGGTAAGTTTTAAATTGCGGACAAAATTGAAACTTTACGTGCAATGTTTGGTTAGGGAGGAATACAGAGAAATTGTATAACTTCGCATCCAGTCCAAGTTTTGAGAATACATAAAAATTTTGAAATAAGTTTTGATATGCATTCCACTTTTTTCATTTCAGTTTGGCCTTTCCAAATTTTATAATTTTATCGTAAACTATGTAATCATTGTAAATTTTGAACCTCTATCAAAATAATTTATGTTTGATAAGCGCTAGATTCAGACTCCTAAAATTTAGGTGCAGAATTTTGGGTTGATACTATTCAAAACTGTGTTTTTCAGTATTTATATAAAAAATAAATTATTCTGAGAATTCCTGTTTGGATGATTCAGGGTGGCGACTTGACCGGAAAACCGGGAATTTCACTGACCGGGGAAAAAACCGGAAAATGACCGGAAATTCAATTAAAAACCGAGAACTTACTTGACTCAACCTAGACTATTAAAAATTTTACCAAAAAAAATACGAGAAATCACCACTTTCCCTTTAGAATTCAAGAAGATATTTTATCATTTGATTTAGGAAGTGTAACGTTCCTCTTGTCTGATTCTCAAAATATTTAAATCCATCTATACTTCATGAAAGGACGAGTTTTTTTTCCGTTATGAGAAAAACGTTTTGCAAGTATGTTACTCTCTAAGATTTTTTTAGCTGACTCAAATTTGATAATCGATGTGATGATAGCCCAAACCTACAGGAGAATTATAATCTTCATCTTTTTAGAAAAATGTATTCATCACACTTTATTTGCTTCCTTCTCATTTATCTGACATTGGACAGGGGATTTCAGAAAATAATTATAGTTTTTATTTAAGGGCAGGGAGTTTAAGTGAAGAAGTATAATTTTATTTGGAACAGGGAATTTTTTACGTCACAATTTTACAGTTAAAGTTAGTTAAAAGTTGGTTTTTTTTGTTATAAGTAATTTTTTTACTGAAAATTCAACTTACTCGAATTGAAAATTCCATAGTTACGGTAATTCATCTGTCTGACAACTCAACGTTTAGTTGAAATTGAAAATAATTATTTTTTGACTTCGAAATTCGACTAATTTGTTAAAAGATCATATTTTTTCTCAGAAAATGATTGTTTCTATTTGGAAATCAATCTTCTTGTTTGAATATTCACCATCACGGTTGAAAATTGAAGTTCTCCAGTTAAATATTTATCTTTTTAGTTAAAAATTCATCTTCTTGTTTTGAAATTCAACTCTGCTGGGTGAAGATTCATAATGTTATTTAAAAATTCATCACATTGGTTGAAAAATGAACTCTTTTGTTGGAAATCGGTTTTTATTTTGTTGTCTTAAATTGATTCCTTTAATTGTAAGTTTAACTTTTTCAATTTTTGTATAAAAATTGTTTTTTTTATTGAAAATCAGAGTATTCTCTTCGAAATTGATGTATTTTGCAATGTTTGATCTGTCGTGTAAATTGAAAAACTTGACCCTGAAGAACCGGCGAATGACCGGGAATTTTGAATCGTCCGCCGAATCTCCACCCTGTGATTCAGCCAATATGATTGATTCGTCCTCAGCAATATTTTTGGCTAGATCAAGAAAAATTATTCCTGGGATAAGATCTGAATATTATTCGGGTAAAATTCGAAGGGGAAAAACATTTGAAGGGTGGAAATTCAAAAACGTATAAGAGCCATTTCAAGAAGGGTCATTTTCGTATTTTAATAGGTGGAAAATTGACCCTAAATGGCTCTTATACGTTTTCGAGTTTCCACCCTTCATTTCCTCTCTTGGTAACCCGTTTGATATTGAGACCATTAATTTTCATACAGGATTCTCAATGTTTAAAAATTGGATTATACTTACAACAAAATGTAAGTTGGATCTAGAATGTCTTTCCTTCAAAAATATTGCTGGTAATAACTTGAAAGTTGAATCGATTGCTGAGCTCTGTTGAAAAATGGAATCTTTAAATAAAATCGTAACTTATATGACTTTCAACCAAGCATGATAGTCATAAAACTTGGTTGGAAGATAATTTAAGATATGATATGCTTTTTTTACATATATTTGGACTTGCACTAAAAATGATAAAAACCGTGCTTAAGAATTCACTTGATTTGAAGAGTCATTCATTTCTATTTTTGCCACAAAAAAGAATATTATCTAGAAAATTTTTAGAAATTCTCTTCTTCCTCAGGTAACATTGGAGTGTAAATTTTTTCGTAAAGCAAGATAGTCACATTTCTGCAAAGAGAGCGAAAATTCGATTCGTTTGGTTGAACTGGCATCTAACCGGGTGGTTAAGCATTAATGGATTTATAATCTAATGAATTTTTAGGTTACTTCTTGCAGAGATAGAAGAGGTTGGGGAGATATTCCTGCAGATTTATAGATGTAAAAGAGAGAAAATCAGACAAAAAGTGATAACGAAGAGAGAAGAGAAAATCAGTCGTTAATCTTGAGTCGCTGTAACATCCGTGAAATCGAGCCATCGCTGGTTTTCCACACTAGAGTGACCACGGTCTCTGAAATAATGTGGAAATCGAATAAATTATGATTTTCTAACGCCCTCGCCGCAAAGAAAATTATCGCTCGTGTAATCATATTTATAGTCGATTTAATCTTGATCTAAACATTTTTCCTCACTGACTTTTGCGTCGCAACCTTCTATATGAACATGAAGTTATTCTAAATTTTGAGACCTCTGATAAACAAAATTATCGTTTCCGGGTTGGAAAAAAAAATTTCAATATGAGAGTTGAGGCAAAGCAAAAGAAAAAAATATATTTTTCTGTCTTTTTTTTGGATAGTACATTTTTTCTTCAACTATCTCAGAATAGTACTTACATCGAAGCACAATTAAGTATAGGTTTGCAAATTTTCGACCCTCAATAAAGATTCCAAATGGAAATTCGGGAAGGTGAAGAAAAAGCGTTTTACCTAAAAAAAAACGTTCGCATCCCTGTACGTCTCTCCTTTTTCCTACTATCACACTAAATGAATATTTTAAAATGATAAATCCATTCCATGGTGACAAAATGTATGATTTTTCTTACTAGGAACCGCAAAGGACCAGCGGTTCGCGTGATAACGTTCGGGGTTGGTACATCTCACTTTCGCGGTACCGGGCTGTCCTCCCGCTCTACCAAAATCTTGAGAGCTACGATCTTTTGTCATGCCTATTGTCTGAAATGATCCGCTTTTTGGTAGTAGTTTTAAGAATAGCCAATTCTTATTCGGAAAATTCATCTGATGAACCTACAAAAACGAATATTTTTATTTTGCGGTTTACAGTAAGAAAACATTACCTATGCAATAGAAAAAATCTGCCCGCTGCGCGGGCACATTCTCATCGCGCGCTACGCGCGCGGCTCGCTTCGTTTGCAAGTTTGAACGCGCCTGGGGCGCGCGACTTTTGGGCCTCGCGCTTCGCGCTCGATAGTGAACTCACCTCGCGCTCCGCGCTCGGTTATGTATTTACCTCGCGCTACGCGCACGGCCTTTGTGCCTCCCTCCAGTTGTATTAAAAGCTTGTGAAACTGAAAAGCGAAATGTCGACTTCTTTAATTTGATGAGTGTGAATTCTCTTTTGTTAAAGCTTCTCCGGCTTCAACGAATACATTC
>WSXT02162835.1:0-10018 GCA_011762715.2 Neuroterus valhalla | reverse complement strand
GAGCCCCCATCCGTGGCTGAAAATTACAAAAAAATTTAGACCCGAATGCCAATTTAAAAAACTTCATTCTCAAAAAATTTTACTCTGGGTCAATTAAAAATACGTCATCTTCCGAAAGAGCTGTGAAGATGGCAACGAATAACGAAACCTAATCCCGATCCACACGCACGCACACAACAGTAACACGGTCACACGGTTACGGGTTACGGGTTACAGGGTAACGGCTACGTGAGAGATTTCTTATATAGGATTAATGAATAAATCAACAATAAACCAGCCTAAGGCAGATTTTATTTATATAAGAAGATATTAATTTTTTATTTTGTCCTTACCTGATTGTCCATGGCAGAACTTTGCTCCCCTCAAAGCTGATGCTCCTTAATTCATACTTTGATCTGTGTCGAAGGGGTGATCCTGGTCCAGCATTCCCATAAAGATTCCTCACACTTTTTGAAGTTGGACCACCAGGAAGAGCATGTCGTCTGGGTCCAGCACCTTCTCTAGGATGCTGGTTAGCATTCCTCTTCAAAGAGCTCATGCTGTTTGTTAATAATAAACAGAATCATAGGAACTTTCCCCCAAATCACTAATATTGAGGTTCATTTTTCCATGTTCTAGAATAGTCATTTCATCACATTTCACTTGAACATTCACTTCCTCCACGACAGATCCATCATCCTATATTGATTTATTGATTTTCCCAATTGTTCTGTCTTTCTTATTCATCAATCATCCTGATCAAGAGTCATTAAATTCCTTCCTAGTAGGAAATTTTCCAACTTTATTTCTCAAATCAAACAAGGTCGATAAGAAACTTCCAGACTAGAATTCCTCCACTAAGATACTGGTCCCTCTATGTTTCATTAAGCATCAATTCTTGCAAAGTCTCTTGTTTGAATCTTTTCTTCGCTGAAAAATCTTTTAATAAAAATGTTCCTTTGGAAGTTCTAGAAGGCTAAATATTTGTTTCTAAAGTTTCTTCTCTTCGTTTTCCTGATTGCGAGCTTTGTTTTAATTATCTTGATCGTGTTGAAAGAGGCCGAAGTACTCTTTGAATGTGATGTTCCTGAAGATTGTTTACTTGGATATGTTCATTTAAAGAGGAAATTGAGTTTGATATTTTAAATATCTAGGTGAAATGTTTTCGACTTATTTGTAAGGATAAATTAGTCAACACGGATTAGTTTTTAACATAAAATTCAATAGTTAATTTAACAGAGGAAAAAACTCATTCTCAAAAAAAATCAATAAAATAGGTAAATTTTTCAACCAAAAAGATTGATTTCTAACTCAAATAAAAAACTTTTGGAATCATTTCCCTACAAAGCATTCCCACTTCAAACAAATAATGTTCATCATTTTACTCAAATACTCGACAGATTCAAGAGTATTTTGGAATACTCTATCTATGATACTCCTAATGCAATACTTGATTTCTCATAAGAAACATATGTTCACAACTACAAAAAAACGCATTTTTCACCAGATAATTTAACTTTCCACTAGAACTTTAATTCTACAATGAAAAAAACTCATTTAAATTTGACTTAGGATTTTATTAGTCGATCGAGGGTAAAACTGCTTTGCTATTAAGAATATTTTTGTTGAAGACCTTTAATTATAGTTGGAAATTCGATTATTCTGTTAGAAATTTGTTTTTTTTTGTTGTTGCGAGTGTATCTTCCTTAAATCAAAATTTAAGTCTTTTTATGGGATCCAAGCATTTCCTTGAAAACGCATTTTTTCATTTAGAAATTAATCCATTTCAGTTGAAGATTCGACTATTCAAGTATTTCAGTTGAGAATTATTCTCATTAGCTGGAAATTCATATTTTTAATGATAAATAATCAATCTGTTTTAGTTGATGATTGGACGATTTTATTGAAATTCCTTGGTTGAAACTCATGTCAAAAACTCACCCCATTTTGTTAGAAAAAAACTTTTCGAGAGAAAGAGTTTTTTTTCTGAAAATTTGACTTTTCAATTTTTGTTCAGAAACTGATCTTCCTCAGTGAAAAACTCAAGTACTTGGTTGAAGTTAATGTATTTCGTTGACGATTTATGTTTTCGGTAGAAAATCAATCTTCTCAGCTAAAAATTCAAAAATTTAGTCTAAAATAAAGCTTTTTGGGTAATATTTTTTTTAAATTTCTATTACCATGATGGAGTGTTAGTTCTCTTTAAAACTTGACTCTCGCGGAGTTTTTTCAAACGCAACTTTTGGGTCAATTTCAATTTTTTATGATTAACGATTGACATAATTTTTGATTATAAGTTTTTGCTTTAATTTTTTAGTTATCTTTGTAATATTTCATCATCTCTGAGATTCATATCTTTGACTCACAATTGATTCGTTCGGTTGTAAATAACAATATTTAATTTCGAATTAGAGCCTTTTTTTATTGAAATATCCCCTTCAACATTTTCAGTTGACAATTCATCTTTTTGTTTGAAAATTCTAGTACTCGATAGATAATAGAACTACTTTGTTAAAGAATAATTAATTTGTTGAGAACTTGTATTTTATTTATTTCCTAACAAAATTTTTTTTGTTATTGCAAATGTATCTTTTGTATTCCGAATATTCATGAACTTTGTATAAAATTGATGTATTTTTTTTTCGTAACTTTTATTTTCAGTTTCCGATTAATCTAATTTATTTGGAGATCGAAGCATTTTGATAAGAATCATTTCTGGGTAAAAGAAGAATTACTATGTTATAATTACATTATCTTCAGATTCATCATTCAAGCTAAGAATTGATCCAATTGTTAAAAATTATGATATTTGTTTAAATATTCGTATTTTTTAAATTGAAAATTTATCCTTCATATTACAAAATTCAACTATTTTCTTGGATATTTTTGTATTTTGCCGCAAATTCGTCTCTTATAGAAAAAAAATTGCATGTTCTTTAGGATTTATCTTTTTGGCTTGAAGTTTCTTCATTTGGTTGGAAATTCTTGTACCTTGTGAAAATTCGTATCTTTCATCCCATTCGATTTTTCATTATCTCAAATTACAACTTTTTTGGTTGGGCATATCTACAATCACTATTCCCAGTCAAAAATCCATCTCTTTTGGTTATAATTTAATTATTTCTCCAAAATTGTTTTTTCTTTTGTTATTAAAAACTTTCCAAAAAAATCGTGAATTATGTGTGAAATCCATGTGTCTTGTGGAAAAATTTGTATTTTGCAATAGAAATTTATATTTTTAGTTGAAAATCAATCTGATTTATTGAAGATTTGACTGTTCTTATCAAAATTCTTGATATATCAATTATTCAATATTTGGTCACAACTTAATTTTTTTTTTGAGCATTGATTTATTTTGATGAAAGTTGATGTATTTTGTTGAAAAATTATCTTTTTCGACAGATAACTAATTTTCTTTGTTTGAAAATTTGTATATTTAGTTCTGGTAGCATTCCTTATTACATTCTTATTACAGTGAAAAATTATTAGTGTTATGTGAAAATATGTTTGCGGAAATAGAAAAAAAATATAATAATTTTAAACCGAAAAGTTAATATATTGACTAAGACAATAATTTGCTACTAAGAGACGAATTTCGAACAAAGTAGTTAAAAACTCTACTGTAATCATAATGTGCTAATACAAACATTTTTATTTTAGATAAATAAGACCAACTCTAAAAAAAACGTTACATTTCAACTTAATAGGTGAATATTCAAATCAAAAAGTATGAATTCTAAAGGTAACCATGTTCCTAAACTCCATCAAAATACTTGAATTTTCAAAGAAAAAACATGAATTCACAACAACGAGAAAAAAAAAAAATTTCAACCAAATATTTGAATAACCAGAAGAGATGAATTTTCGAACCTAAAGTGAATGGGTGATTATACGTTTTTGGAGTTAGCGAAAAAGCGCGGGCGGCCTACAAAGTTTTAGAGGCTGAGCAGAAAAATAAGTCAAGTAATCTCTTTGGTATGTAGCAAAAGTTGGCGAGCAGTGAAGAGAAGAACCAGGAGTTTGGAAAGGGAAGAGAGCAGAGAGGGCTGACGAGCCGAGAAAGGGTCGTGAATCAAAAAAAGTAGAGATGAAGAGAAGGACTCTGAAGAGAGACAGAAAAAGGGGGAGATATGCTCAAGAAGATAGAAGCGCTGATGGCGGTATCCAGGGTAAAGAAATCGGAAAGGTTAGAAGAATTCAGAAAGGAAACTCAAAAAAGATTGGATGATATGAAAAAGCAGGGGAAAGAGGTAAAAAAGGAGGTCCGAAGAGTTCGGAAGAAATAGGAAGTATGAAAGAAAGAATAAGAAAAAAAATAGGAATTTTAGAGGTAATTTGAAAAAATATAGAGAACAGACAAACAGAAATAAAGCGGGAACTGGGAAAGGAATTTAGGCATTAGAGGACGGAATGAACAGAATGTGGATGGAGCTGGAAAGAAAGGAGATAGAGGCAAGAAGTAACGGTAAAGCAAATGAATGTGAGGCATACATGTATGTGATGGATAAAAGGTTGCGATCAAGACTGAAGGTGACTGGAAGAAGATAGTAGGAAAAGAAAGGATTAAAGCCTGATTGAAGTGATCAGTACACAAGTCATTCTAAGGGAGATAAATAACTGGGGAGTGAAAGATAACAAGAAAGGATAGATCTTTTTTGTGTGAGTAGGGAGCAAAGAGGGGAGGTATGAGATTGGGAAAAGATAAGGCTGTTGAAGAGAATAAAAGAGAGAGTTCAAGAAGATATGCCGTTGGTAGAGAGAGAAACAATGTGGCTAATTAGGCAGCAGGCGCCGGCTTAGAGGAATCAAGGCAGAAGGGTCAGAATCAGGAGAGACAGGATATAAGTAAACGGAAAGGTCTGATTGTTGAAAAACGACGAAAGAGAACTCAGACAAGGAACAAGAGAAGATGCGGATGGGAGCGAAAGGGCGGGAGTGATGATAATGCAGGTAACTCGGTGGAGTTTAAAGAAGACAAACGGATTTGGAAGTAAGAAAGAGAGGGGAAGAGAAAGACGTGAAAAAAGGAGGAGACATGAATGCATGGACTAAGGAACGAGGAGGGAGATGTGAGGTGAAGGGGAGAAGCCTTCGTATGTGATTGAAAATATAGAGAAACAGAGCGGGGGGAGGAAGAGGTTCGTGGTGGGAAGCTTTTAGACTTGCTGGAGAAGACTTTATGGCTTATTTGTAACGGCACTACCAAGGGGGATGAAAAGAGGGGTGACAGCAACTTTAAGATATAGAGGTCCCTAATATGGGAGAGGGAGAGGGAGGAGAGGATAGTGGAATGACGAATACAGGGAAAGTGAAGACAGGTTGGATGAGGGTGTAGGAAAATGGAGGGAAGAGGAAGTAGGGAAGAGATCCCAATAGAAGGAAACGAGCTCACGAGAGAATGCAGAGCGAAAGGAGACAGGGGGTAAGATACATGGATGATGTTGAGAAAGCAGTAAGGAAATAAAGAGAATGAGAAGTAATAAATAGGGAGAGAAAAAGGAAGGAAATGTTGAAATGAGGGAATCGGGACGGACGGAATATTTCAAGAATCTGCTTGGACGTGGGAGATAGGGTAAAGGATGAAGGGAAAAGAAACAGGTGAAGGTTGTGTGGAGAACGGAGCACTGTAATATAATGGGGGAAAGGTAAAGAAAGTAGTAAAGGAAGGGATGTAGAAAATTCGTAATAGGGTATGGAGAGGCGAAGGGTGATTGAAAGAATATAAGGCAGGACTAATAGTGCATTACTTGAGAATAGAGGTGAATGAAGTAGAGGAATATAAAGCTAATGCCAGTAGGCCATGAAGTTCAATCGAAAGCGTTCAGAAAAAGACTAGAAAGAGAAGCAGAAAGAAGAAGAAGAAGGAGAAGAAGAAGAGAATAGCACATAACAAGACTAGCTCCAGAAAGAATATGGGAGCTTGTTGTGATATTGGTGGATTTTAGAGCAGCTTTGGCTCCGTAAACAGGAGTCATAGTTCATCGTTTCAATTTATTATTTATCTCTCAGTTAAAAAATCATAACATCAGTAAAAAATTCGACTTTCTTAGTGGGTGGTGAACTCTCTTGTTACAAACTTGTTTTTTTATGAATATTCTTCATTCTGGACCAAACTTTATCCTTTTGGATGAAAAATTTTACGATGCCCAACCATCTTCTGAGGAAATAATGACTAATTCTGGATAAGTTGCTTCTGCAATCATTTCAATTTCCTTTTCTTCTGCGAAATACGTCTTACCCATTTTAGAACGATATTCGATAACAATTCTTGTAAGGTTTTTTTTCCAGATGAAGGTTGGTTGAGGTTTACCGTGCCCTCTTTTAAAGATTTTGTCGTTATCCTTGGTTCAATTCGAACGATATTTGTGGCCACATTAAGAATAAATATCGCTACTTTAGCTACATAGGTTTTATGTGTATTCTTCGGATTTACTAAAAACTTTAAGCTGAAATTTATTTTCTTTGACGAGAAGTTTATTCCAAGTTTTGCTCATTTTCCTTTTCCAAAACTTTTAATGTTCCATCGTAAAATACAACTTATGTTATGTTTTTATATCGTATAAGATTGCTTACAAATTATTGACATCAAGGTTTCCATAATCTATTAAGATGGAGATTTTGTGCGAAATTGTTACTTAATAGCCATATTCGAGTTGGAAAAAATATGTAAGAAATTCTCAAAATAAACGCAATTATTTCTATACTATTATTAATATTTTTTATTGATTCAAAATCAATGAATAATGAATCTGCAAAACATTCTTGGCATCAGACCCAATATTGAATATTTGAATTTTAAAATTGTCATTAGTTCAAGGGAAGATTTATTTATTATTATTTTAGAATGCCAATCATATGAACAATAATGGAGATGCTTATAAGTTCTAATAAGTTTTTCTTCGAAAGCAGATACTTTTGAGTCAATTATAAAGGAAAATATTTTGTACCATAAGATTTGAAAGAAAATAAACCCTTTCATAAATATTCATAGTATTGAGGTACAAGTTTTTCTAAACGCAAATGATGTAATAAAAACCTATCATGTCGGTTAAAAAAAATGGTGAAATGACCAAGTACCTTGTCTGTATATTTGGTTCGAATATTGACCAAGCCATTCATGTCTCTGAGAAGGATGATCCTTTCTCTATTATTTTGCTGAATTCACAACCAGGTGTGAAATTTTTAGAGACAAAGAGAAGAGTTTTTTACAATTTTGAAAAAATATCATAATTTAAAACAAAATTTTTGAATTTTTATTCCAGGAAGATCAGTTAGCAACAAAAAAGTTCATTTGCAATCTGAAGGCAGAAAGACGAATTTCTTATAAAAAAGTTAGTTTTTCGACAAAAAAGTTTTTTACCACGAAAAAAAGATGACAAGTTCCAAACAGAAATAGATCAGTCCAATTCTTGGTTTCGAAAATTTTTTTTGACCAAAGAATCTAATAGGTAATCATTTGAATTAAACGAAAATGACGAATGATCAACTAAACAGGCATAAGAAAAGATTACACAAAACGTCTAATTTATTTATACCAAATAAAGGTAAATATTTAACCAAAAAGATTCATTGTCAACAAAAACATTAATTTTCTACAAAGAATTTGAAGCTAGAAAGAAGAATTACCACAAAATAGTTCAATTATTATTTCAATTTTCAAGTTTCTTCGACATCAAATTGTTGAATTTTTAAGCCATAATGAGGAATTTGTTGAGAAAAAGGTGGATTTTCAGCAAAAAAGTAAATTTCCGACAAGAAAAGATGACTCTCCAAAAGAAAAGATGAATTTCCAATCGATGAGCTGCATTTCTGCTCGAGGGAAAAATTAAAAATAATAATAATAATAATAATAATTTAGGCAAATATTTTAACTTTCACCAAAAAAACTTAATTTATCAATAAAAATGAAACCAGAAATGATACCAAAAATGTGCCACAAAATAACTTTTATATAAAAAAGAAATTAATTTTCAATCACTGAATTTAACGAAAAAGACAATTTATTAACAAAAAATTCTGGTTCAGTCGAGCATTTTTTTAACCAGAATAGTCTAATCCTTAACAAAATAGGAGAATATTTATTTGAATACATACATTTTCTACAAGAACCTCAAATTTTGAACTGAAAAAGGAATAATTAGATTTTTAGAAAGGAAACAATTTGAGCCAGATTAACTATAAATTTTTTGAGCTAATTTTTCAAGCCCAAAAAGAGGATGATCTACACGAAAATTCAATTTTCGACCCAAATATGTAATTCTTAAACCATAAAGTTAGAAAAAAGTAAATAGTTGAATTTCCAAAAAGGGTGTTTGTTTTCAAGGCAAGACGACGAATATTTACAGAAAATGTGAATTTCTGAATTAGTCGAATTTTCAACAAGAGATATGAATTTTGATTATGAAAGGTAATTTTAGAATAAATAGTTTCATTTCCCAACAAATTATTGATTTTTTGAACGGAGAAGATTGATTCTCTCAAAAACAGTTTTAATCCCAACAAAAAAAAATATAACTTTTCAACAACTCAGTCAAGTTTAAACCAAACAGTCTAATCTTCTACCTAATTCTTACCTTGGTAAACTAAATAGACGGACTTTCCTATAATATTTTTAATTTTTCGAAAACTTAATAATGGAATTTTCAACTAAAGAAGTTGAATTTTGAATTAGATAGACGAATTTTTAAATCATAAATTGCATTCAATATAATAAAAGTTTCCTGTAATTGATGTAAGAAATTCGAAAACATTCAAAGATATCCCATCGTCAGGAAAGTAATGAACAAATCTATTGAATGAATATTTCCAATTAATTCCACAAAAATACCTCTTCCAGCAGGAAAATTCATGGGAGCAAAAAATTTTCACAATAATGGTTATAACTTGCTCTGATTTCACAGGGATTTACAGTTGAAGTAGACTAAAATACATTGAAAACTGTTTATTGTTTTGAATTTATTGATTTAACATTCCGGTAATTTGACAATTATTCAAATCCCGCGTTTTCCGATTTTCGTGATTGTTAATCATTGATAGTTCTTATTCTTGAAAAAAATTCTCTAAGTAAATGGCCTTTTATATTTTATTCAAATTGAAAAAAATGGAATTTACAATTTTTTTGGCAATATTTTCTGGAAAAATTCACCTAATGATTCCAACGTGGCTCTTTTCACAGGAAATATAAATATATTATTATGGAGTGGTAGAATTGAAACTTTTACATAATTAACATCAAAAGAACTCAAGCAATCTCTGATGAACAGATGATGATACACGGAATAGTTTTGATCAATACAACAAAATGCTCAAGATAAAACTGAAAATTTCAAATTGCCTAATCACCTACTCCACGTGTCGAAAACACTTATCCCTACTAGAAACTTTCAAAAAATCACGTCTTTTCCTGAAGATCAATATAACAATATTCTCGAAAAAAACCTATAATTTTTAATTTCCTGACCACTAAACAGCCTGACATCGTAGCATCACAAAGAAATCAATCAAAAAACGCCTGATACACCTGAATCAAATTTTCCTTAATAAAGCCACCTATTCCACGTGTCAAAAACACTCATCCCTTCTAGAACCTTCCAATAAATCATAGGACCTTTGAAAAATCATGTGTTTTTCTAAAGATCAATATAGAAATATTCTCGAAAAAAACTGCTCACTAAACACCCTGACATTGTAACATCACGAAAAAATCAATCAGAAGACGACTGATATACCTTAATCAAATTTTCCTGATTACAGCCACCTTCTTCACGTGTCAAAAACACTAAGTCATCTCTGCTAGAACCTTTCAAAAAATCACGTCTTTTCCTGAAGATCTATATAGAAATATTCTCGAGAAAAACCTATTATTCTTAATTGCCTGACCACTAAACACCCTGACATTGTAACATCACAAAAAAATCAATCAGAAAACGCCTGATATAACTAAATCAAATTATCCTGTATTACAACCATCTACTTCACGTGTCAAAAACACTCATCTCTGCTAGAACCTTCCAAAAAATCACGTCTTACTCTGAAGATA
>WSXT02162824.1:0-10018 GCA_011762715.2 Neuroterus valhalla | reverse complement strand
TATACCTGCTGCGTTTACGTCTCTCAATGACCCCATCGCCAACTCTATTTCTTCCTTTGTTATATCCTTTTCCTCGTCCTGCACCCCCTCCCCCTTACCTCGTTATTTCACTTTCCACTGCTCCTAACGATTCCATCATATATTCTTCCCATTCTAATATTTTAATCTCTCGGATAATTCTGTTCCTTTTTTTCTCTCCCTATTAACTATGTTCCATACTTCTTCCTCTTTGCTAGCCCTTTCTGCCTCCTCTTCAAACTTGTTATTCTCCTCCTCTTTTCTTCTGTCACATAATGTACTTTACTCCTTCTCCTCCCTTCTGTATCCTTCCGCACTAACATTCCTTTTTCTCCTTTTTCACGATTCCTTCCTAACTTCCTTTTCTTCTCCCCCCTCTCGCTCTTTCTCTCTTCCTTTACATCCTTTATCCTAGCTGCATCTCTTTCCCTCTCCAAATAATCCTCTGAAATGCTTCTTACCTTTCTGTCACCAACTTCATCTCTTCATTTACATTTCCTTCTCCCATTCTCAACATCTTTATCTCTTCTCTAAATTATTCTATTCCTCCTGCCATCCAGTACAGCTTTCTGTCTAGTTGAATTCTCTCCAAGAAAGAGTTTTATTTTCAACCCAGAAAGATGAAGTTTCATCCCAAAAGGGAGAATTTATAAAAAAACTGTTAAATTTCCAACAAAATAATCGAATTTTTCATCAAAAAGTGAGATTTTCAAGAAAGAGAGAAAACGCCTCTTCGACCAATTTTCACAAAAATTGATAAATTTGCCATCAAATAGTTCTATTCCGGAGTATAAAATATGGACTTTCATTCAGGAAAGTATAAATTTTTAACAATGCAGTTGTTCTCTCCACAAAATAGTTCAGTTTCTTTCTATGATAGTTGAATTCTCAACCCGAAAAGACTGTTCTCCCAGAACTAGTCAAATTTATAATTAGAACAATAAATCTTCAACAAAAAATTACTTTTTACCAAGATTTCGAGGATATCCTCGAATTCTCGACAAAAGAAAGAAATTTTTAACGAAAGATGATGTATTTTTAACAAATCAGTTGAACTTCCAACCAAAACTTCCTAAGTGACTAGATGAATTTTGAGCAAGGGACATAATTTTAACCATATTAAATGACTTTTCAGAAAAAATTGAAAAATTCCGAACAATCTAATCAAATTATTACGAACGTATACGTACGAATTACGTACGATACGTACGTATCGAAAAAATCATGAAATTTTGAAACGAACAGTTAAAACTTGAACTAAAAAAATCAATTTCCAACCAGAAGAAAATAATTTCCATAAAGAAGTTCAATTTTTAACTATTACGTTTATTTTTTAACCAAAATATGTTAATTTCCAACTCAGTAGTAAAATTTTGACCAAACAGACAAATTTCCTATCAATATAAATTTTCACCATATTAACCAAATTACCATCAACAGAATGGAATTGCTGACCAAGAAAGAAAAATTTTCAAATAAGTAGTCAGATTCAAACCTAAAAAATATCAATTCCAACCGAAATTAAACTCATCTTCAATGAGCGGTTGAACTTTTTATCAATCCGTTAAACTTCTAACAAAAGAATATGAATTTTTAAATGAAACTATGGTTTCATACTAAATAGTTCAATTTTCTTCTGAGTTAGTTAAATCTTAAAATAAAAAAATACTAACTTTTAACAAGAAGAGACGACCTTCCAGCAAAATTGTTAAAGTGTTAGAAAAATAGTTAAATAACTGATCACCGATTCAATTTTTCACCAGAAAAAGAAAAAATTTCAGAACAAATGGGAGAATTTTCAACTTGAAAGATCCGTTTTGAACTGAAAAAGACAAATTTTTCAGTAAGTAATTACACTTCCATACAAGTCGATGAATTTTCAACCAGCAAATATAAACTTTCAAACGAAAAGGACGACTTTCTGACAAAAGTTAAAAATAATTGAACTAGATACTACAGAATGAAATTTGTAACCAAATAAAACAACCTTCCCGAAAAAAGTTGAATTTTCAATGTGTAGTTCACCTGTCAACCAATTCATTACATCTCTAACCAAAACATATGAATTTTCGATCAAAAAGTTCATTTCTATCAGAATAGTTACATTTTTTTACTGAGATTGTTCATTTTAAAACTCAAAAAGATTAGCTTTTAAACGAAAAGGATGACATTCTAGTAAAATTACCTGATATTTGGAAAAATAATTAAAACAATATCATGATATTCATGTTTTTGTCTCCTAGTATCATCAATATTTGAATAATTAATTATTTAAATATTGTTATTTCAGAGTTGTGGGAAAATAACTCTCTAGCTCCTCTGGGATTCGAACCGAGGTCCTGCAAAAACATTACCATCATAATATAAAAGACATGCCTGGTCAAAAACCGTAACATCAAAATTAAAAATTACACTCATGTTGGAAGAATAAAAAAATCCTGCGAGTATAACAATTCCCTTGAAATTGGCTTGTAGGGGCTTATGAAAAATGAATTCTGCATTCTCCGTAGCTTAGTGGGTTAGAGCATCAAAACGGAAATCTGTAGAACCTGGGTTCGAATCCCAGCGGAGCTAAAGAGTATTTCTTCACTGCTTTAAAGTAAGAATATTTAAATAATTAATCATTTAAATATTGATAAGACCTGTAGACAAAAAAATTACCATCATAATATCAGTAGACATGCCTGGTCAAAAACCGTTATATTGAAATTAATTAATAAATTAATATTCACAGAATAAGATTTTCACTAGGAGAATATATGTTTCAACCAAAACATAGATTTCTCAAATAAAAATTGATTTTTCCAACCGAACAATTCAATTTTCTACCAAGACTGCTCCCAACCCTAACAAAAAAATCTCAACAAAACAAACAAAATTAGATGATAATTTTAGTGGAGTCTTAGTAAAGAATTCTTTATTCAATATTAAAATATTTATTTTAGGAAGGAACGTTAACTATTTTGTAAAAGGATATCAGGGTACGTTTAACGATTTTCAATTCATTACAGTTTTAATGTATAATTCAAAAACATTCCCAAGTTTCTCTTGCTTTTGGACACAGATTCCAACGCTCGAGGCGTATGCTTCACACGAGTTTTATTGGGAATTTCCTCGTCGTGATGCGACATGCAAGTGAAAACATCCTCACCTTAATATGAGCCACTGCCTGAGGCAACGTATCGACGTAAAGTGGGAAACGAGCCTTAAATTTGAAGTATCACAATTTGTCCGACAATTTACTGACTTTGTCTACTGGAAATTGATAATATACGAAATTCTTTGCAATCAATTTGGAATTTTGAGTATTGCATAGTTGAATTCAATCATAATTAAAAACCATCATTTCCTAAACAGATATATTGGACATCTCAGTTTGGTTCTTCAATTTTTTTTCAGTTCATTCTCTTTGTAAATAGAAACGGTCATGCAGAAACAAAAAATATAGACGATAATCACAGAAAAACGAGTGCTAATTCTTCGAGAAAAAGTTTTCAAATATTTTATGACCCAAACTACTTTGAACGAAGGAGAAGGCTTAAGCCTTCTTGACTTCTGAAACCTCTTACAATAAAAATTATTGTTTTGATTACTTGAACTATATTTTTGACCATCCAAGATAAGATTTCAACAATAGTCAGTTACAGCATCAATGTTTCTGGTTCCTTGATATCTCTCTTCATTTTGAGCAATGCATGATGAAATCTGTCTCCATTTTCAACACTGGCTGCTCCCAAATGATCAGAAAAGAAGTCCAAATGTAGATTATTAAAATTAATTTTTATGGACGTGTACATTATCAATATTCCAAAACTGTGAAATTCAAATCGTCCACCGCAGACCAAACTTCTCTCTCAAGGTCAGTGAAACAATTTTCAAGGTCCTTGTCGTTCATGATTTCGTACATTTGAGTTCCTACAAAAACAATTTCTTTGTTCTCTGCTCCAATCATTCTGGAGAAGTTTAGCTCAAAAGAAAGGAGTCCATCTACACTTTTGTTAATTGCCTCTAAAAACAAATTCCTGTTCCAAGTTTTATATGCAGAAGTGGCAAAATAAGATGGCCAGGGTCAAATTGGGGTATTTTTTTATATTTCTCTGAAGGAGTGAAAAGCGGAAAAATGCTCATGCACTAACCACATTCGTATCTTGGGGACTTCGCGCTCGTTATACGCACTTCACATAATTGTACAAAAAGTATACATAGACGTAAAGTGCATTCACGGACGCATAGTCCACAAGAGACGTAAGTGAGTGTGGAACTTACCAAGCGGCACCTACCCACAAAACCTTCAACTCCTTTTTTCCTGCCAACCCATTTCCCTCGAACCGCTTATCGCATGACTTTAGGGACATGGGAGTTAGGCCAGTACGCCGTGCTCCGGCTTTCCCCTGCTCTGCCAACTAGGACTGCAGACTCCTGCGTTTGACCCAACCGAGACGCACGCATCGTCCTCAGTCGCACGACAGTGTCGCGCAACGGGCTAGTCGGCCTTCGACATCTTGGCAAGGTCTTATAGCCTAGTACCTCGAGGCTTCACTCCTGGTGCCGACACTCGGTACACCCTACACCGTGCAGTTGCCGGAAGGTGGTCAACGCAGGAACTTTTTCCTTCCGCAGCGCAGAGGTAACAGTGCGGAGTAATTTTGCACTCCGTGGACCTGTGCCCCTCCTTGTCGCACCTCCAGCAACACGCCTTCCTGTCGGGACCCGTGCAACCCGCTGCCATATGGCCGTTTCCATGACAGCGGTAGCGCTGGGTCACATCCACCTTCTTCCTGGCACGACAGGACACCTACCCAACTTTGAGATGCCCTGTATGCACTGGCCTTGTGGCCAAGTCTTCGTCCAACTCGACGAAGGCCTTAAGGAAACCACTAAAGGCCTTCTTTGTTAGATTGCCTTTCGTGCTCCCCTTCATAGAGACACCGAAAAGCCTCCGAATCGTCTCTCCGGCGTCTTGGCCTTCAGTAAGTTCATCGAGGTCTAGCACCTCGACCTCGACATGAGGGAGAAGCTCACGCACCTTACCCTCCGCACCAACTGCTTTCTCGATGGCAGCGGACAGTTTTGCTCTGCCCCCTGCCTCATTTCCCACCTCTAGAAGGACGCCTCCGTCCCGCGTTTCCCGGACACCCTTGATTTTGAGAGCAAGGGGGTCTGGTTCCACCGCCCTATTGATGTTGTTGAAGATCTCGGCGTAGCTCGAGCCTTCGGACGGCTTGATAAGGACAGCCTCGGGACGAACTCGCTTATGGACCTCCTTGTTCTTTATTACCTTTTTCTTGGTGTTCGTTGGAGCCTCACTTATGGAGCTCGATGTCACAGGTACAGGAACCTGCTCTCGCGTCCTGAACTTCTTGAGCGCTATCCTCTTTGCGTTTGATTCTTGGAGACTCACGGTGGGCTCCCTCTGCCCCTTCCCTTTGGTAGAGGCGAGAAGTCTCCCGGCGTCTTCTTCCGTTCGCATCCCCACACTTTTCCCCTTCTTCTTTTCGCCAGCTTTCTGAGCCTCCTAAAGCTTCTTCGTGGCTATTACTTTTACTTCCGTCTCAGCATAGTTTGTGTGATCCGGCGGATTTCCGAGTTTTAAGTCCACCGTGAAGAGCTTTCTTTCCGCAGTCTCCAGGCCCCTTATTTTAGGAAGGAAAATGTTGGCTTTTGTTTTGCAAAAGTTCTGCATGTCCCTCATCACTCTTTTCAATTCTTTCATGGCCCGCATCCCTTCCTCGTGCCAACGCTCCAACGGTTTAAGGTTTGCGCGCGCGTAGGTCATGTTTTTTCCGTGTGTTTTTTTTTTTACTTTCCTGACGTCGATTTCTCCATCGAACATTCCTTCATTGAGGCTCCTCTCCGGTTATCCAGCCTCTAAAACGTTTCTTTGGCCCTCTCCAAAATCCACAAGGCCGGCACCGGCCGCCGTAGCTTTCACCCGACTAGAACCGGTGGGGAGATTTTTACTCCCTTGGGGTATTTCGTCTTCAAGAAACCTACTCATATTTTATTTTCCGTTTGTGTTTTCTTCAACTATCTGGTTTTTGGCCATCCTAGATATTTGATTTCCCCGGTACCACCCATATCTGGGAGACCTCTCCCTATCCGCAACCCGGGGAGGCGCCCGATGGGAAAAGTGGCAAAATAAGGTTGCGAGGGTCAAAGAGTGGTAATAAGGCTACTTTCATTTTTCCCTCCTCTAGTGTTTTTAATTTCATTGAAATTTTTTGAACTCAATGCTTATCTCCAGCGCGACTATTCCAGGAACACGAGAAGCAAACAAATTTTGTGGATCCTCTCTGTATTCCAAGTGAAATTCCAATTACTTGGAAGTCACCGCAAATTTACCACTGAAAGAGATCGTGATAAATTTTATATTATATCTATGAATGAATATCATTCTTCTATTTGTGCTCATGCCCAAAATCTTTCATCAGTCGATCCACATCTTTCATATCTAAGAGCCTATCTTTTGAAGCAAAGAGTTTTCTTAAGGCCTTCTCTTGATTGTGCTACGTAGCTTCCACACCAGCGTCTACTAATTTTTTTTCCTTTAATCGAGAGCCTGAAATTTCTGCTTTTTCTCTGGAAATTCAAATATCTAGCAAAGTCGTTCGGTTATGGCTGATAAAACTGACATCTCATTAAAACTCCAACTTCTCGCTGCAACTTCATCAGCTCCTTCACCTTCGCTGTCTGAATCATTCTGCAGTGCGCACGCACTGTTGCTAATTCATCGGTGAAGCCCCTCCATTTAGATTTCTAAACGCGGCCTGTAAGTTGGTGGTATCGCTGACCCCCCCCCCCTGAAGATGCTGAAGACCTGATTCAACGACTGTCACAACAAGAAGGTGACCTAATGTCAGTACAGAAGAAACTGAAGGAGCCAACTGTCTTTCGTTCTCATGAAATTCGTCAGATGAGGCAGCTGGTTCATATAGTATTGTCGCTGAAATACTTGAGAGCGGTGGCGGAGACTTGTTCTAGTGGCTGAGTGAATTTATGAATATGTGTGCTGTGAATCATTCCAGAGACAATGAAGGGGCCTTTAAAGGCGACTGTACGAATTCTACAGCGATCAGCGTGCTTGGTACCACGTGTAGAATATTTGTCAGAATATGAAAGGAAGACTGAAAGAGAACTCAACAACAGGAAAGGACAGAATGACAAAGAAAGCGCTGGACTAAGGTAAGGAAGAGGTGAGAGAAGAGATTTTGAGAGTATGTAACAAAGTAGAAAGAGATGGGGTTTAACGCAAAAAATAGAAGACGACTCTAGTTATATCACTAAGGAAGAGGGAAAGAATGGGAAAGTAAAGGAATATACAAGAGTAACTCAGATATCGGCAGGTTTTGAAATTCATGGGAAAATTCTCAGGAAAAGGTTAGAAAGAGAGGTTGAACGCTTCGAAGAAGCGTTCGACTCAGTGGCAGTGAGGGTATCGTGGTGAGTAATGGAAAAAAGGCGAGTAGATGAAGGATTTACAGAAAAGGTAGAATACTAGTTGCCATTTCACACACACCAAAAGACCCAGCAGGACTCTGTTGATGCAGGGATGACCGTTGCTCATTTATCGATGCAGCCCGTCCATCTAGATCTTCAAACGCGGCCTATTAATTATTGGTGTCGCTGAACCCAACTTGATGATGATTACGACCTTATGTGACAGTGTAGATTCCACCCAAGATCTGAGCCAGACGAATTCCGTTTTCACTGCTTCAACGAGGAGGTGCCCTAGTGTCAGCGCAGAAGGAAACAGAGGAGTAAACTATCTCTCGTTCTTATACAAATTTTCAGAAACGTCTTTGAAATCAAAATTAATTAGCTCCGATCGCTGAAAGAAAGTTGGCTGACGGTTCATGGAAGTACCCTGATGACAGCACAGAAAAAACTGAAGGGGTGAACTGTATTTCGTTCTGATACCGCAAGCTTTGATCGCTGGACTAAAGTTAGCTGACGGTCGGTGAAACAGCTGAATCGGGTCAGTGCGATTGGAAACAGAGGTGAATTCTCTTCACACGGAGAAACCCAAACACCATTGATTCTTGCGTTTGACACGACTCAGTCGTGTTTGGCGTCAAAAAAGCGTTCAGACACCACTGCACACTGCGTGCGCACAAATTATTAGTGTCAACGCACGGTTCATCAATGTTCACGCAGCGGCCAGTGAAATCTTACGCAGCAATAATAAAAACATAACTGAGTCTTTCGTGCGCGTCACAGGCCATGGTCTTCGCACCAATAGTTAGTGCGTACGCGGCACTCATTGATGTGCATATCTTCTAAAAAATCGCGCCGACGCGCATGAAGTTTTTCGCCCTGAAGTTTCATGAGCATCAGCTATCACATTGGCAATTTGCAAAACAATGAAGAATCACACCGATGCTCATGGGGCTTCAGGGTGAACAACTTCATGCGAGTCAGCGCGATTCTTCAAAAGATTCGCACATCAGTGAGTGCCACGCACGCACTAACTATTGGTGCGTAGACTGTCGCCAGTGTCGCGCACGAACGACTTAGTCATGTTTTTATTGTTGCTGCGTAAGGTTTCACTGGCCGCTGCGGGTACATTAATGAACCGTGCTTACGCAGCGTTCAGTGGCGTTTCGCGGTTGTTCTTCCAGCAAAAATCAACCACTGGTGTTTGGGTTTCTCCGTGCAGTAAACATCAAGAAAAGTAGGCGTGAGAATGAATTCTGTTTTAGTTTCGTTTGTCACTAAAAACAAAAAAAAGCCAACTATTTGTGTGTGTTTTTGTGTCGTATCCCACAGATGCTTCTGTTGTTCTTGGTAAGTCCTATTAGATACTATTAACTCTTTGAACCACACATCATTATTGTTCAGTAGTTTTGCTTCGATAAGGGTAGCCAGAAGTGCGCTACCCATTGCCTGGTCGAATTCGATTGTTTCTAATCGAGAGCTCACGTTTGCGAATTCAAAATTAGGTTCAAAGTGTACCGTCCATCAAGTTTGTTGTAGAAACCTATATTTAAAATACATCATGTGTAATATCCGAGCTCAAACAGATTTCCGCAATAATGAAAATATTGCTTACATACGCAACGCAAACTTTGTTGGTGTTGTCGCCATCTACTTGATGAGAGATTCATGATAGAAAGGTACGGAATTCCTGCAGCCTGTGCACCTCACGTATTCGTAACTAGTGACCGAGAAGCGACTCGATGCATACGAAAAGCTATTTTCGTTCAAGGTAGCTCTGCATGGTTTTATTCGACTCTAAGCTCTAAATTATCCCTCACAAGCCTTGTTATCTAGGATGAAAATTCATAATTTTACATATGTTTAAAATATTTTTATATTTAGGTTCTTAGTTTTTGGAACTTCATGACAGTTTTGAAAATTTATGGGGATTAGGAAAGATTTTCGGAAGGCTTCGGAAACTCACAGAACTCAGCGTAGATGGATCTAGGTTTTGGTAATTCTAAGAAATTTATGAAAATTCATTAAAGCTCCCGGTAATTTGTAGGAGAGTCACGAAAATTTACGAGGTTCAAAACCAACAATGATTCCAGCAGTAGTCTTATAGTAAGTGCTCTTTTCACACCATGAAAACCAGACTGCAGAATGATGATGCCCTTCCCAGTTTACAACATAACCTGATCGTAATTCCTTTGGTTCTGGCTTTGTTTTCATACTTCCTTGCTTTTCAACTCCCACCTTCACGATGTCGACGCCTCCTAACAATAGAGTACCATCTCAGCGGACAGAGCAATGAAGTCCTATCTCAATGACAATTCAAAACGATACTATCTTCGGGTCCAATTCAAGAAAGTACTATCTCGGTGGCCAGAGAAAGGAAGTACTATCTCGGCGGTCAGAGCAATAAAGTCCTATCTCAATGACAATTCAAATCGATACTATCTTCGCGGCCAATTCAAGAAAGTACTATCTCGGTGGCCAGAGCCAGGAAGTACTATCTCGGCAGCCAGAGCAATAAAGTCCTATCTCAATGACAATTGAAAACGATACTATCTTCGCGGCCAAT
>WSXT02162813.1:0-10018 GCA_011762715.2 Neuroterus valhalla | reverse complement strand
ATTCAAATCGGTTAAGAAATACGACCTGTAGGCGATTATGAACACAACTTTTCGATTTTGAACCACTGTGCGCCGGTCTCCTTCAACGTTCTTCTAGTCCTTTACAAATATTTTAGCATTGCCTGTGGTTTTGCCACAAAGGTTTCCTAATACCTTAAACCTTGTTTTAAAGTAATGTAACATTTTTATGTTTTATTCCAATGAATTTGGTAGTTCGGCATGTAGTTGCTGTTTACTACTCCGAGAAAGTAAACATTAAAAAGCCTGATTCCTGTCAGAAAAAAGGTGGCCACCGTGGTAAGTTAGTTAGAGTAAGGCTCAAACTTTTCTTTGGCGTTGAATTGATTCTTATTCTCTATGAGCTAGAAACCTACCCAAAATACGAATTTTCCGGAGGGGTGGCCGAGGATTCCTGCCAAGGTAGGGTGCGGACACCCTAGAACTTCCGATAGAGCTTACTTGGTACTCCATTATAAACATTCGCTAATCCTTATTCTCGATGGACTGGATTGAAACCCGGAAGTCATACCGAAAGTGACCTTTATTCGACATCCTGTCATTCTCGATCGGCTGGGATTTTCGCAGTGTACTCTTGGACCAGAAGGGGAAAGGAACTATTATTATTGTTGCGAGTGAGCTAGGACAATTAAGTACCCTTGCACTAAGGTAACGTATGTGTATCCTATTGAACAATACCCTTAAATCTAATGTCCTCTTATGAGACCTGTTTCTGCCATAATGGCGTAAATTGGCGTGTAAGGAATGTCCTCGAAATGTTGATCTGCCATGAATCTATCCTTGGATCTGATCTTCTCTTATAAGACCTGTTTCCGCCATGAAGGCGTAGATTGCCGTATAAGAATTGTCCTCGAAATGTCCATCACACCATTTCTCCCTTTTTGGGCAGATCACTTTGAGGGGCCTAATGCAGGGCTTCCCTAACTTCTTTTTACAGTGACGCCCTTGGGACTTTGCCGTTTTTTTACGACGCCCCTCAACACAGCCGCCCGCTCCCTGGACAAAAAATACTTACCAGTTATTGTACAAGCCTAGTAACAGGTTACCAGAAAAACACTCAACTTTGATGGGTAAGTATGAAGATTCGTGATTATTATTTCAGGCGTAGTACAAGTTGCGGCCAAATGTTGGCGCTGTGATTCTTCATGTTTCTCCCATTGATTTGAAAGGGCCTGGCACTCGGTCGCATCGACACGCGACGCCCCTAGGACAATGCCGCGACGCCTCAGGGCGTCGCGACGCACAGTTTGAGAAGCCCTGGCCTAATGAATGAGTTTTTTTCAGCATGATGTCAGAGTGCTTGCAAAGGATTTCACCCCCCACACTCATCACTTTGTCATGCAGTTAAGTGAATTCGGCACTATTTATATCTTCTCTTCGAAAAATTCTGTACGCTTCCACTGCAGTCCTCTGCCCAATTGGAAGGTGCAGTGGTGGTATACCCAAGATAGATTTTAGTGCCACTGTTGGAGTTGCTCTCATGTATCCGGTGATTGCCAAACAAAAAACCAAAGGAAGTTTTAATTGGTCTAATTATTACCGTATCAATAAAATACCTAGGGTTAAGGTCCCTAGGTCTTTCCAAATGCACCTCTACAAGCCTAAAAGGCTGCATTGGCTTTTTAACTACCGCATCAACACGTAGTTTCCAGATTAGTTTAGGGTCAAAAATAAAACCTGAGTTATTAGCTGACGTGGAGAAGTCCACCATTTTGCTATAAAACTTAGGTTCCTTGAGATCAGGTAGCTTCCTGCGTCTTGTAAATACCATGAATTCGGTCTTGTCCGGGTTGACGGATAGACTATGGTTGTTGCACCATTTCTCAACTATACCTATATAACTTGTACATGTTACTACTATAACAAGGTCATCCACATAGACTTGTGTATAGAAACCTCTCTCATTTCTTCACGTAGCATTTGTGAAGTGACGATTCAACAACTCTGCCACACAGCATAGATCGTATCCACTTGTTTCAGCGGTACCTCCACCATGCTCTTCTACAGAATCGGACATTGATTTCGAATGGATGTTACTAAAGGTACCATCTATTTCAAGGAACGCTGCCATTTTTAGACCACCCGTTTGACCCGCTTTCTGAATGCGAGAGATGAATGCATGAAGCGCGTCAACAGTAAATTTTCCTTTATGTGAGGCAAATTCATCACAATGAAGGGGTTTATCCGGTTAGATTTCCTCCTCCATATAAAACAGGCCAACTTTTCCAGTGTTTTCAACATGAGAGAAGTAAGGCTAATCGGTCTAGAGATGACTCAGCCTCATAGTATGATTCATCCACTGGCTTTGGTATGAAGCTCGCCCCAACCATCTTCGATGCCTATAGGTGTCACCCATAGCTATGCATACTCTGAATTTAGTCCTTCCTAAATCAACGCCGGGAATAACCCATCCTCTCCAGCGTCCTTGTCTGGATCGAATCACCGTACGACTAACTTGAACTTGATTTTTTCCGCAAAACTTCTCAATCATATCTTATCAGCACATCTTTCCGAAACGAACGGCCTAATTCTATCAGAAGCTGTAGCAGAGATACAGCAACCAAGAAGGCGATCAAAATATTGTCTTACTTAAATAGCCGTATTTAGCCATAAGAATAAGGGAACAGAATCTAGCAGAGTTGAAACACTAGATATCTGTAAGTGAACTGCTCACGACACAGGTGCTAGTGGTAATGAAGATCAGGTTATCGAGAAGAATTTTAATCGATTATTAAAGATTTCAGAAATGTGGAACCAACACAGAAGTAGCCTCTGCTAGAGATATCCGTTACGAGCGGTCTGAATTACAGGTGCGAATTCTCGTATACACTGCGACTGTAGAAGTCGTTAGAACGTTAGTCCTAGAATTAGGCCTAAAAACTGTCTTTGTCCAAAAAAGGAACGAGATCCGCCATAGAAAATCAAATTAAATACACCGGGATACTGACATCAGCATTATTAGATGAGATTACAGACTCTTAACAACAAAGAGTTCATATTTCTACTGCCAGACTGCATCGATACGTTGAGAATAGTGCAAGAAGGCAGCAAAATCCAACCTTTAGATTAACGAAAGTAGGATCTATTGGGAAGTAAAGAGCATAATATGCACCGGGTCAAGTGTTTGAGGAAATAAAAAACTGCGAAGTATGAACTGGAAAAAAGGAGACGTTTCAATCCTATTATGGACGATTTAAAGTGCCATACAGCTGTACTGACAGGTGAGGTTTATTCTTATTGTGATGAGAATAATGCAATAACCACAGAACAAAAAGGATGTTGCAAAAACTTGCGGGGTAGTAATGTTCTAGCCACCATTGATGCTGTGGTCATGACTCAAGCTAGGAAAAATCAGAGAAACTTACATCAACAGAAAGCAAACGTTCCTTTAGCACCACATGACTATTTAATTCAAGTTTGACAAGTTAACAAGTATTCACGTATGATCCACGTATCATCGACTTTCTAGGTCACGCGATGATGCTTTGAGAAACAAGAATCAATGACTATGATCATAGACAACCAAGGAACTAGATCAATTTGCATCACGACGGGTGTCATTCAAGGGGACTCATTTAGTGCATTAGGTTTTGTGAAGCTTAAATCCGTTGAGACAATTACTAGAAAGCATGTCTTATGGATTTGAAATGCATGATTATAAGATCGGCCACGAAACAAACCATTTTTTGTACCTATGCGATCCCTATTCTAAACACTCTTTTAGGCTTATCGAAGAGTCAAACACCGATGTTGATAAGATGAACAGAGCCATGAAACCATCCACCACAAAGGGAGTAGAGCTTCACAACACTGCCTGCGAAGATATTCGGGTAGACAGCATAGGAGAATCTGAAACAAAATAGAGACAGAAAGCTTTTCATGTCGAGCACTGCAAAACATTTCATTAATATGAAGTGATATAAAGCCGATTGTTCTAAGGAGTTCATAGAGCACATTATTAGTGGTTGTCGCGTAATGGCTCAAAGAAAGTACAGTAGAACCTCGCTCATCCGCGCTTCAATTATCTCAAGCTCCATGTTATCCGAAGTTACGGACTCATCCGAGGTAACGAACTCATCCGAGCACTCTGCACCAATCGAGGTGTATGCTCGGATAATATGGGAAAACCTATATAAAATAGATTCTACCGTTATGTCCATGCTCATCGACGTTCGTTAGTTGCTCACTTTTATATGATTGTGTGTTTTAATTTCATTTTACCATTTCGGCTATTTTAGAATAATAATCTTTTCAAATTTTACACTTCTTTCATGTCATCTGAGTTTCCGTTGATTCAAAGTGCCTCCTCTCCAAGTTACTTCGGATTAACGAAATTTTACTGTACCCACACACAAAGGTGTAAAGATGTGGAGGAAATTATACATCAATAACTTGCTCTTAGTCTGGGACTCTTAGGACGATTCCTTTCAAGAGTTGCATTCCAGTTCCAGTTTTATAAATAGAAGGCCACATCTTATACTGGGATGTTACTACCTAGACGGATAATTATAACCAAGTGAATCGGCTTTTATAGGTCTACATCATTGACATTGCTTGTACACTCAACCAAAATTTACAGGCAACCTATACAAACAAAACCCTCCAGTATAGCGAGCTAAGGTATGGAGTAAAAATAATATCGAGAAACGTGAAACATATGTCTACATATCCCATTGTGATATCAGCTACAGGCAATATGCACACAAGATGCACTGATTATCCCGAACATCTAAGAATCAGCAGTCAGGTGCTGGCAGCAGCTCAAAGAGGGGTTTCATTAAATACCTGTAGCACTGTAAGACACTGCCTAACTACACCACCGTAGCGATCCGCAGCAGTCTGAGCTCGGAACCTTGCGCGTCGCTAATCGAAGCCACTATCGGTTCGCGGCTCTGTAACTGCTGGTGTTCGTTTCGCTGATAGCAGAGGTTCCGCGCATTTGACTGCCGCGCTTTGAAGCATACCACACCGTGACAATTTTCTCTCATCATCGACACGGCTACAAGTAAGCGAATGGCAACGGTGTCGTGGCTTCTGTGACGATGCGCGTTTCATATTTTTTTCCGTGCAAGTTAGTGCAAGCACATAATTATATATCGCAATTTTAGCTTCATGCGTTTCAGTTTTACTTGTAGTAGTAGCCAGTATACTGCCGATGATCTTTCTACCCTCTTTAATACGGTCTGGGAATCTCTGCGTCTATCTCCCCGTCAGAAGTGAATAAACTTCCGAAATTCACGATATTATCAACTTGTTCTATCTTTTTTTAACTTATAGCGAAATTGCATATCGTTTTTGTACCCTTACTTACAAACACAATAATTTTTGTTTCATTCACGTTAATTTCAAGACCCATGCTCTTCATGCTGGTATCCAGTCTGCTCAACATCCTTTGCAAATCATCGCCTGATTCTGCCGTAACGATATTTTCGTCTGCGAATGTAAGGCCACGTACTTTCACTGTCCCGAGATCAACACCTTCTTTGTCAAAGAGAGCCTTTCTCAGAAGTATGTCTATGTATACATTGAACATCTGAATTCTAAGGGGACATAACGCATACTAGCCTAACACCCTGCTGAATATCAAACCAATCGCTGAGTTGTCCATTTACTCTCACACTTGATTTGCTACCATTATATATTGCTTGCATTGCTTCCCATGACTATACTAGTAAGTATTTTGGTGAATATTTTGCCCACAGTACTTAGTAGGCTGATCGCTCTTAAATTATTACAGTTTCCTTGATCACCGTTTCTCTTGAAGATTGGGACGATGATCACCTTTCTCCAATAATTCGGAACTTCGCTATTCATGGCACACATATTCATGAATTAACACAGCCACACAAATAAGTATCCTCCACCACACTTAAGTATTTCGGTGGCGATACCACCCACACCGGCCGCCTTATCATTCCTTAGTTTTTTAATTACGGAAATAATAACGATACCGATTCTGCTTCCGCCTTCAAATAGCTTCTGCTATCAGGGTCTGGGAGCCTTGATTATCAGATGATCACAAGCATACTTTACACGATTTAGTAGGTAGCTGGAATATATATTTTGCAACAGCCACCTCGAAAGTGAGGGCTTCCATACTTTTGGACGCGATGTGCAAAGTGCTTCAATATAGCAGACGAAGCGGGGAAAATTTGGCGCGCAAAAACTTTGAAACGCATGTATTTTGTAATCCTGAAGAATGGACAACCATGCGCACTCCAAAAATAAGTTACTCGCACCTCGGCAAAATAGGAATATTCTTGAAAATTCTTGTTGGAAATTATACATGAATATGGCTGAAAACCACCCTGTGTTGTCAACCTAGCGTGTTATACAAAAAAACTAGACAGAATTATCTACCTGTTTGTTTCAATATCCACATGTGAAATTTTCCCTATGCTTTGAATATCTGTTCCTAATTTGATTAATTATCAAAATTACTTACTTGCTTGCTGTTTTTTACAGAGCAATGAATAAGTTTCGCTTTTTAAAAAGTTAGATATCGATTTCGAGATACTATAAATACTAATACTAATTTTTTGTCTTTTTTATGATGAATTCTACATAAATTCCTCTGAAAAAATCTCAATCGTCATTATGTAGCTGAATGCAGTGACAAGGCACAAATCTAGCTTTAAATCTAACAACGGGCTTAAACTAATGTACTTCAAAAGTAAGCTGCAGCAAACTATAGAAATTTTTTCCTGGGTACATCAAGTCTTTATATTTAAATCAAAGTTTATTAGTAAATTTTAAGAACGCAATTTCAGAAGAAATTTTATAGTTGATTCTTTTTCTCAAGGTTCCAATAATTGTTAACATTCTTCAAGCATTCTTCGAATCTCTGAAGAAAAATTATCTGAAAGGCCACTTTATATGTCAAGAACAAACATCATTGCTTGGTGTACTTACTGATCACGTATTATTTCATTGCTTTTGCGTGATAATTATGAAAACAGTGACAAGCGTCAGTTATCTGATTTCAATCTGATCTCAATTTTCCACCAAGGTCCGAAATGCATGCAAGTGATCCAATCAAATTTCTTCACAACTTGTCAGCATCCATTATGGACCACATGTTTTTCTGGGTTAGAAATAGACCCATGTATACACTGGAACCCTGATGCTAAACTGAAACGACCTCCGATAGCGTTGTTTTAGCGCATGGTTTAGTCCAACGTAAACAGTCAGGACTGCTAACAACATTTCTAGTAGAAATACATAATATCAATCAAAAGTTTTTCGCACAAATTCAGATTTTGTTTTATTATGAACGATAGATTATTCTTGTTCATGAAGACTATAGCGTAAATCTATAGCGAAAAAAAGGTGTTTTTTTATGTGCGGATTGTAAAAATGCTGTAAAACATATCTTTCACTCTCAAATTCTTAAAAAAAAATGAAAAGAGACTACTTTGATGAAATATTGAGAGTCGAAGATTTTTTCTGAAAAACTGAAGTTTTTCTTGGTGAATATTGCGGCGTTTGAGGCCATGTTAAACTTACCCGATTCCTACCTTACCGACATCTTTTTTTGCAACAACTCACGTCTACACCGAAATAGATATCGAGGTGATATTTTGAGAAAAGCCTTAGAAAACAATGAACTACGTTTTTGTACAACATTTTGTTCAAAAAAAAAAAAAAAAAATTTTTTGCGAATTTTTTTTTCCAAATACTATATACTACTATACTACTATACTCAAGAAATACTATGGTTGACGACTTCATCGCTACCGAAAATTTATTCATTTAACACGTAGTCTTGTGGAACTCCGGAGCAAATTCGACTCTGGGTTGACGACTTGAATCGAGAGAAAATTGCGTAAAAAGTACAGACCGCCACACGAGGTGTAGCGATTTTTTTTCCGCGATTTCTCACACTTCTACTTAGATGGGACTGTTACACGTTTAATTATTCAAAAAAATAAGTATCAATAAGCATTCATATGAAACATGTCCCAACAGTTCCCTGCACTGTATACGGCACCAAACACCCATCCCCCACAGGAGATCGTCAGACATTAAACTCTTCAACTCAAATCCCTAACGTATGTTGTACTTAATCCTGTGGGATTTTTGATCTCTTAAACCCCTACCCGTCTGCATGTCAGATGTTTATTCAAAACGCTTGCATTTTCCTGAACATTTGGTCAGAGAAGTGGAAAGCTTCAGAAACCCAAAACTCTCGAGCGCAGTTGATTATCGACAGGCAAGTTGAGATGTGGACATTGGATAGCATCAAATGCCTACAACCATCCTTTGGGTCAAATCTCCCGCTCGATAGTAGTTGAACGTAGTGAGAATACGATCAAGTAAGAATTCCGAAAGGTCACCCTTCCGAGCGCTATCCGCGCCCGTTTATGCCAGACATTCAAGTTCCCGCCGAGCCAAGAACCACCACCCAGCTACTGCTGTCAGTAAGTTTCATTTACTTAGTTATAGGAAGTATAAAATAGATAAATGAATAAATTAACAAAAATATGAAAAAAGGAATTAAAAAATCGCATTAAACAGAAAAAATATTTACTCCCGTAAATGCAGATAATTTTGAATTTTGCGGCTCAGTCTGATATGTTTTTATTGCGCTGACGTGAAAACCATTCATACTTTGAAAAGCAAATATTTTTTACGGTTCAACGCGATTGCTGAAGTCGGTTTTTTACTTTTTTGTAAACATATTTTTTGTATTCTGTGTTTCTCGAAGCTGTCATCTGATACATAAATGAGGAACATTCTATTTGGACCAAATTTAAATATTCAAGAAATTTATAATTCAAATTTTTTTCTTCTTATCCTGACTTTTGTATAGAAAAAATAATTTATGATCTTCCTGGAATGAATAGAATTTATTCACACAAAACTGCCATGAAAATCGGTTCATTTGTTCCTGAGAAATTCGTGGGCATACATTCATACACGCATAGAGAAGGCACGAAGAGTACCTACTTTTTCTAAGTTGGTCAATGAATTATTCACTGTTTAGAGCTATTTTGAAGTCTGTTTGTGCTTTTTTACATTCTCATTCTGAATGAGAAGGTAGTAGTTTTATGCAAGAATTGACTTCCGCGGGGGTAATGAAATCTCCCCTGTTTGAGACCCCCTGAGTTGGAAAGAAGGATTTTTACGACAGTGTCTGTCTGTACGTCCGTCTGTCTATCTGTAGTCTGTTGACTCGATAACTTTAGAGAGAATGACCATATTGAATCGCGCTTTGCACACTTTTTTTAAGCACAAAAAGGAGGTACGAGTTCGTTAACCAGTCATTTTTGAGCAATCGTTCTGGTTTTATCCATCGAGATTACTTTTTGAAAAATTAAAAATGCACATTTCCGCTCAAAATATCCAAGGTACAAAAAAATGTTAAGAATCAAAATATTTTTCGTATAAATCGTGAAAAATGTTACCAAAAATGAAAAATTTAATTGTTCAACAAAACTATGCGAGATACGAAAAAAATGAAAATTTGAAAAATTTTGTACCTTCAGAAAAATCTACCAATTTACGGTTAATTATTTTTCTATAAAACGAATAGTTTTCGTTTTAATCACGATGCCACACTTACATGTACACATGTGCATATAAATATATACATTTACATACATATACATTTCAAAAATTGCCTTAAACAGTAAAAAATAATTACTTGAAAAAAAACAGTTCCTTGCCATATTATTAGAACAAGGCTGAAAAATCACTTTTTTATCATTTTACTATGACCACACACACCTCTCCGTTTAACATGTATATCATTACCATAATCAATTTTTTACATTCTTATCAGGAAGGTATTAGATGGGTGTAGAATTTGACAACCCCCTCTCTCCCCCGGTTTCATAAAATGTCCGCTTTATGAGACCTCCTGAACCCGAAAAATAGGTTTCTACTAATGTGTCTGTCTGTCTGTATATCTGTACGTATGTATGTGTTTATGTATGTATGTATGTATGTATGTATGTATGTATGTATGTATGTATGTATGTATGTATGTATGTATGTA
>WSXT02162802.1:0-10018 GCA_011762715.2 Neuroterus valhalla | reverse complement strand
ACCTGATTGGGAAATTAGTAGCTGCCTGTCCTGGTATAGACTACGGATGGCTCTATCTGAAGCAGCTAGTAAGATTCAAAGATAAAGCTCTTCCAAAGAACAATTTTAACTACGAGGCGAAGATTGAAATAACTATTGAAATAACTAAACCTACGGGTTTTGGAATGAAAGTCAGAGGGGATGGCATATTAATGTGAAAGAGTTATATGTAGTGAAACTCGCACTAGAAAATTTTGTCAATGACATTCGGGATTCCCGAATCCTACTCCGTATAGACAATACGACAGCAATCGCATATGTGAACAAGATGGGAGGAACGAAATTTTGTACCCTTCATGCTATCGCAAAAGATATCTGGCAATGGGCGGAGCGAAGAAAAATTTTGTTATGTGCTTCTTACATACCATCAAAAGAAAATGCCCAAGTGGACGCTCTGTCAAGGATAGGTAACGACGACACGGAGTGGGAATTGTCAAATTCCGCTTTTGAAAGGATTATCTATGCCTTTGGAAATAGAGACATTGATTTATTTGCCACTTTCCAAAATAAAAAGGCTGAAAACTTCTGCTCACGATTCCTAGACCCCTTAGCAGTACAAATAGATGCTTTCACCTTTAGTTGGTCTAATCTGAACTTCTATGCTTTTCCCCCGTTTGCAGTAATTATCAAAGTTTTGAAGAAGATTAGAGCGGAAAAAGCGTTTGGAATCGTAGTAGTCCCGAACTGGCCAAATCAACCATGGTTCCCCCTTTTTCACGAGTTATTAGAAACTCTTTCAATGATTCTGAAACCTAATCGGTCTCTATTACTTTCCCCTTGTAGGAAGAAGACTCATCCCAGGGCAGGAACCCTCGAATTGATGGCATGCAAGCTGTCATCGAGGCTTTCTTAAAGAAAGGAACTCCGCCCTAATCAGTGGATATTATCATCGCCTCACTGTCCAAAGCTACTTTGGATCAATATCAAGTGGCTTTGAATCAGTGGCAATTGTTCTGCAGAGAGGCAAAAATTGATTTCTTCAACCCAAAGAATCATTCGGTTCTAAAATTTTTAACTAAAAAATTCAAGGAAGGTTCCTCTTACGGAACCCTAAATTCTTTCAGATCTGCCATCTCGTTGATATCCTCTGATAAAATAGGCGAAGATCCATTGATATCTCGATTCTTCAGGGGCATATTCAAATTGAAGCCTTCTTTTCCAAAATACTCCTCCACTTGGGATGTTCCGATAGTCCTCAATTACGTAGCCAAATTCTTCCCTTTGCAAGAACTAACTTTTGCTATGCTAACGCTTAAAACAATTGTTTTACTTTCACTAAGTACTGCCCAAAGAACCCAAACTATTGCAAGTATTCAATTGAAAAATGTAATTGTTAAGACTGACGAGATACAAATAAATATTCAAAACTTTATAAAAACATCCGCCCCAGGTAGAGAGCAGCCAGTATTAATTTTGCCATTTATACGATCTAAGCCAGAACTCTGTGTTGCTACGACACTACTTAGATACATTCGAGTTTCATCCTCCCTGCGTGGAAACACTGATAAACTTTTTGTTACAACGAAAAAACCACACCGTCCTATGTCGAGCCAAACCATCAGTAGATGGATTAAATATATTCTATCGAAAAATGGGATAGATACCACTCATTTCTCAGGACATTCGACAAGACATGCTGCTACGTCGGCTGCTCACAAAAGTGGCATTCGTTTAGATATTATTAGGAAGACTGCGGGTTGGACTGCAGAATCTCAAATGTTCGCTCAAGTCTATAACAGACCGATCATGTCAAACGACCAAAGTTTTGCTCGAGCAATATTGTCTAATCGCCAAAGTTGAAAATTATTACATTAGGACTAAAAGTAATTATGAAAAGTTATTCAAAATAAGTATTTTACGCTGCGTTATTATTACTTTATATTTTTATATTCTTATACTTCTTTAAAAACAAATAAATATAATAGAGAAAGCAAAAGTTGCGACCTTCTTTCTCTAAACCTCTACATGGTTAACGGTATAATCTTGAGAACGAGGCTCGAAATATGATTGTTCGATCAAATGAGCGCCTTCAGCGCGTGAAATTCGATCGAAATTATATGAGAGCCTCGTTCGAAAAGATTATACTCCCTCCCTCATACAAATTTTTCTTTTTGAAGAACAAAAAATTGTATATCGCACCCACCCTGTCTACAGAAGCTGGATTGGTAAGTGGTCACCAACTTTTTCTTCAAAAGGGTAAGTCAACTTATCTACCTCTAAAAATATGAAGGAAGTGGGGATCACGCCCGTATGCCTGGTGCTAAGGGCCCACGGTGTTTAATTTTCTTATTCGCTAAAATGTTGTGCACTCTAGCCGGAACTTGAGGTAACTACATCGTTAACGGTATAATCTTTTCGAACGAGGCTCTCATATAATTTCGATCGAATTTCACGCACTGAAGGCGCTCATTCGATCGAACAATTGTATATTATTCTTCCTTTTTTTTGTGTATGTGTACTCTCCTTTCCCATGTCTGTCTGTATTCATCTTTGAAATAAATTGTTCTTGTTCCTCCAATCTATTCAATAATTTTCTTCCTTCCCGTTCACTACTGCTCTTTGGAAGCAGCTCCTAGTCCCTTCTGTTCCATTTTTCATTATTTTCTTCCTTCTTCATCTACTTGGATTGAAGTCTCCCTATTATCAAATTTACACCTTCTTTACTGGAGAAGAAAGCACCAAAATTTCATTCCATTTACCAGGAATGATCCTTATTCTCTGGGATTTATCTCATTCCGGAAAATTGGATTGTATGTATAGTTATTCTAATATTTTCCTGAATCAACGTGAATTCCGAAATATTTTATCATATTGACTAGAATTAAATTAAATTTTCCATACTTCCCATATTTATACAGAATCCAGCTTCTTTAGTAAAAGGAATAACAATTTTGAAAATTATTTTTTCCTAATCATTTATTCGAACCATAATGTAATTTCAAATCAATTGGAGGTGCGAGGTTAGTTTATACATGCTCTCTTAACTTTCATTTAGCACTTGACCCTGGAGGAATCGTTGGCTGCGAACTTGATGGAGGTAGCACTAAATTGATTTAAGTGGAGACTCAAGAACTCGACTACTAACTAACTTAGAAGAAACGATTCTTTATAATGGAGAAAGATTTTAAATTCATTTCGTTTCTTTCCATTTTCCAGAAAGTGTGATGAATTCCTTAAAACTGAATATTTCATGGAATTCCGAAGTCTATACACTAAGGGTACCAGTAAAAAGAATATTATCAGTACAAGTACAAAAAAAACGAACTCGCTACAACATCTTTTTCGTATCAAAAAAGTGATTTTCAAGCATACCCGTGGGGCATGCAATTAAATTTCGCTTCGAAATGTTGTAGTGACTCTCCCTTGAAAAGAGAAAGGATTTTTTTTTCAAATATCAACAACATTGGATAAAATATTGACTTCCAGAACGTACCCTTGTTAAACAAGAACTTTAATTTCTTCCAGAATGCCTCGAAACCAAGAAGCAACTATACAAAAAAGATTTTTGATGGAACTAAAAATGTTAGGCAATGTATTGCATATAAAGTGGAGGGAGAAGGGAGTTTATCGAATAATTAGCATAGAAATATTGGTCACAATAGAGTGACCGGTCAACACACTAAATTCTTATCACCTTTCAGGGAGGGGGGCGAGGAGGACAAAGATACAGTATACTGACCATACACATAAGAGTGATTAGTCACAAAGAAGTGATAATTTACAAAAGGTGATTGGTCATTACCCTTTCCCTGATTGGATAAGAAAATAGGAGGAAGGAGACGAAAGTATATTGACCAATAAGAGAAGAGTAATTGGCCAAAAAGAGTTAAAACTGCCCCCCCTTCCCCCTTTCCTGATTGAATAAGAACAGAGGTGGGTAGGAGAGGGTAACAGCATAGTGTTCGGTCACAGAACAGTGATTGGTCATAGAAGGAGAACGTGGAACAACTCGGACGGCCTTCCACTTCTGGAGAGGAAGGGCTAGTACAGTTATCAATCATAAATGACTGACTGGTGAATTTTCGGGATGGATTCGTGAATTTTTTTAATAGCTGTTTATCTCAAAATTGAGGATGACGAAATGCAGTCATTCACCTCCTTCGAACACTTCAATAATGATCCAAACATTCCTTAAACTAGTTTTGTTGCAAGTGTTTTTCAAGCATACCCATGTGGCTGTCAGGAAATGTTAGGATTGTGGGGAAGGGTTTAATGAGGCGAAAAAGTGTCCTTGAGCAATAGATTTTATAGGACAATCTATATGGGATTTCAATTTTTTTCCGAGGTGGATGCAATCGAGTTCCGCATCAAAATGTTATAGCAAATCTTTTTCTGGAAAATGAATAATTTTTTTTCAATTATTAACAACATTGAAAAGAAATATTGACTTTCGGAGCGTACCGCTGTTTATGAAATACTTCAATTTATTCCAGGATGCCCAGTCATAAAAGAGTGACCGATCAACGGTCTTAACCCCTTTTCCATTCGAGGGGGGGGGGAGGATGAAGGCACAGTATACTAACCATACACAAGAGGGTGATTAGTCACAAAGATGTGATGAGTTGAAAAATTTGATTGATCATATCTTGAACCTCCTTCCCTGATTAAAAAGGAGAAGAGAGTGAAGGGGGTGACAGGATAGCGACAAATCATAGAAGATTGAATAGACAAATGAGTTATAAGCTACGGAAGAGTGATTGGTCATAACTCAAGCTCGTTTTCTCGATTGAATAAAGACAAAGCCGGAAGGCAGGGGTATCAGCATAGTGATCGATCACAGAACAATGATTGGTCACAAAAGAGGAGAGGGTCCCAACTAGATCGGGCTCCCATTTCTGAAGAGGAGGGGCTAGTATTGTAACCAATCATCAAGAGCTGATTGGTGACGATAGGAGGATTTGTCACAGATCAAAATCCCTTTCTTATTCAAATGCGTGTTAAGAGAAAAAGGAGAGGGGACGGCGTTACCAACCAGTCACGACTGACTACTTACCTAAGTACTACGGTTAATGGTAATCTAAAAGAAATGAAGGCAAGTAATAATTATGCTTTAGATTTTTGTTTCTAGCGTATATTTTATCCCTACGATTGAGGACTTTTCAGGATAAATTTATGAATTTTTTATATTGCTGTTCATTTCAAAATCCAGTGTGAAGAAATGTAGCCATTAACTTTATTCAGTGACTCCATTTATGATCCACTGTCCGAAATGTAATCGTGAATGTTAAAAAAAAATTTTCTTCGTCTTATGCGATGTGTCTCTCTAGTTGTACTCAACTTTCCTATTATTATCAATATTTGGGTTGGGACCGAAAGAACTCCTAACGCTTGGGTTATCCTGTCGCAATCACGTTTAGGCCTAAGCGTGACACTAGAGCTCTCTATATAAAGCGAGGACCGCAGTCACGCTGTTTGCCAAAATGTCTAAATCACTAACGCAATCACTTTCCGTGAGTGCTAGACGCTTCCCTACCATTGCGAGGCAGGTTCATAGTCTCGTTTCTGCTGAACTCATCTATTTCTTTTGCTCGCTCAGAATTGATCTTTTAGTGCTGACAGTTCCTCTCATAACTGACCTTTTGGGAATGCCTACAACTGGTTCAGGAACACCTCAGTCTTCTCTTGTGGCTAATTTTGCTCGCTCGTCAGATATCTTGTTCCCTTGATGCGACTGCGTCCACGGATCCAGAGCAGAGACACTCGATTCTACATCGCAAGACTGTTAAGTGCTTCATAGCACTCCCACACTAATAGTGACGTGGTCGTTGTACTGTTCAGGGCCATTATTGCCACTGTGCTATTCGAGTAGTAGCAAATCGTTCCCGAGGATGTTCCTTCCATTGTTATACTGCAGTGCCCTGGTGGTTCACTGGAGCACAGCTAGCCCATTGTCAGGATTTTTGTCCTCACGATTCTTCCACTATTCGTCCATTTAAACTCAATCTGCCACCCTCTTCTCTCTTCTTCCTCCTTCAGACATTCTTTTGCTAACTCTCATCCCTTTCGTCTCCTCAGCTTTTCTTCATATCACCATGCCCTCTTTCCTACTCTGATACCTTATTCAGCCCTTTGCCCTTTCTCCCTATCCATATAACTGGGTCTCTTCCAATACACTTCTAAAGTCCATCTTACATATCGTTCCTGTAACCTTTTCATCTCTTCCTTTTCCTCCCATGCTTATATTTCTGCTCTATATTCTTAAATCAGCTATACCAGGGTATCAAACAACCATATTCTTTTTCCCCAATCTTTCCTAAAGATTGGGGAAATCTCCAAATCTTTAATTTCCCTCCTCTTCTTCCTCATCACACATCTCAGTATATTCCTTCTTTTTGCCCCTATAACCATCATCACTATTTTTCCCTTTTCTACATCTTCTCAGTCCCTTTCTCACTTCCTTTTTCTTCTCTTTGCAATCCTCAGCCCATCCATTTACGTTCCCTTCCCTACTAAATTTTTTCTTGCTTGTTCCTTCTAACACTCTCTTCATTTCTCCTATCATTATTTCCAGCTGTTCATCCACATTTCTATCTCTCATCTTTACTTCCTTCAGCTTCCCTTTTAATTGCTCTTTTCCTTCTAATAAGTAATTTCCTCTTCTAGTTCTTTTCACCTTTACTTCTTTCTAACCCGTATCTCCAGTACTGCGATTATCATCTAGCGTCAGTTATAATGGGCAGTGATCAGAATTTTTATACTTTCCTATCTCTATATTCTTGAACTTCTCTTTAACTTTGTCATCTGCTATCACATTGCCATTACCGATCCCTTTCGATCTCCTAAACGTGAATATTAACCATCCTTATTCTCCTCTGGATTTCCATTTATAATAAGCTAAATCCGATTTCCTCTGAGCACTTCGTAAATCTCTTCCCCTGCCCTTTCATTTTTTTGTCATTGGATTTCCTTTTTCCCTCTTCTCCTTATTTCCTTCCTCTTCCATCTCCTGTTTATGCATTAAATCTCTGTTTTTCGATCTTTATCTCTTTCACCGATTATCTTTCATTTTTCACCTTCACCACTATCATATCCTTCTCTGCTGGATATTCCTTCTTCTTCCCCATCATCATCTCTCCCATTGCTCTGCTTTTCCTATTCTTTCTCCTTGCATTCTGAATCTGCCAACTGCAACCCCTTGGTAACCTCCTCCTTACACTTTCCCATCCTTTTTTATCTATTCACGTTCACATCATCACTACCACCTCCCACGGTTCCAAATTTCTCATCAATTCTATGCCTTTCCTCTCCAATCCTGCTACATTCCATTAACATATTTTCCATTCACCCATTCCATCCTCTTCTTTTCCTTCTTTGTTCTTACTATTTACATCCTCATTTCCTAATTCCTTTCCTTTAAGCTTACGGATGGCGCCTTGCTATTCTTCCAACCTACGTTCCAACTTCTTTACTTTTTCTTCAGGCGCCCCATGCTTCTCTTGTTTTTGCTTAAGCTCCTGCATTCTTTCCTCTTATTATTCCCTATTTTTCACCCATTTCTCCATCTCTCTTCTGAGTTTAGCCATTTCTCGACTAATTTCCTGCTCTATTTTATCCCCCTGGTACTCATGTGTCTTTTCCTGCATTTTCGACACATTTATCATCATTTTCTGAATTTCTTCCAAACCAACCCCTACCGTCGGCCTTTTTGCGTCATCTCTATTTTTCGTCTCTTTTTCCGTGGTGACCTGAACATTTCTTGATTTTTGGCTGTAGCACACAACTCATATGTGTCCTCACTGCTCACCTACCCTCTTTTTTTCATTCAATAATTTCTCCTGAGAATCCCAAGCTCTTCGCCCTCATCTTCACTTCTTCTACCCTCTTTCTATATTCACCCCTTGCCTTTCTTTCATTTTCTTCCCCTTCCGATGTTTCAAACACTTTTCCCTCGGATTTTGTTCCTTCCTTGCTTTCACTTCCCTCGTCCCCAATTAATCACATTCACATCTTCCCACCTTCCCCTAGAATTTAGTAGGTTTCTCCTCAATTTATCAATCTCTATTGAATTTACTAGAAATGAGTCGAATTTCCTTGAATTTACAGGAGTTTGGTGGGCTAGATTAATATTTGCGATGATTTATGCAAATTCAATCCCAATAAATCAGGGTCAATTCCAGTGAATTCAAATGAACCCGAAGTTGATTTTATGTCATTTGAAAAAGAAGGGTCTATATAAATGCTCGATTCACTTTTCTCTACCACTTTACCTTGAATCACGGTCGAGCACTAAATCGATTTTAGTCGGGACTCGAGACCTCTACTACTAACTGACCTCAAAGAAACGCTGCTTCATTAGAGCGATAGCTTCAAACTTTTTCCTCCGTTCTTGTTCATTTTCAAGGAAGAATAATAATTGTTTTCAAATGAATATATTCATAAATGCAACTTTATGTGAAGAAGGACCACCTTTCTTGCTTGGCTGGGATCCCAAACCCAGGACGTTTTGCTATCCAGACGAATGCTCTTCCATCTGAGCTACGGAGGAATCCGCCGACCCACTTCTCACAGAAAGTATACACTTTTCAGCTATGCACATATTATATATTCATATCCAAAATTATCGAATTCTCTTCTGAAATTCTTATTTCAGTTATCTTGATCAGTTACAACAGAAGTCTCAGTTAATCATTTGAGAACCAGTAATCTGCTACACGGCGATCCTCCTCTCACAAAAAAAAATTATTTTCATCTCTTGGTTGGAAAAATATCCATGATGTCCTCATGACGTAAAATATTATTCAAAAATTCGATTAGTTAAATCATTCAGTGTAGCAGATTTCTGGTTCTTGTCTGGTAAACTAAATCTCCTGTTATAACTGAACAAGATAATGAAAAAGATAATATGAGAATAATGTTCTCAAATTGTATATTTCATACTGCTAAACACAATTTTCTGAAACGAAGGAATGTCTTGCAACTCTGCGGGGATATGAGCCTAGGACCTCTCGTTCTCCTCGGGAATGCAGAACGGTTGCAGTCGTGCGGCGCAAAAAAGGTTCTAGAATCAAATCACAGCAGAGTAGGAAATCTTGATCATTTTCAAAACAATTATCAATTTGATTGGTATGTAAGGCACACTTTTTAGAGGCTTACATTTTTAGAAAATAATGAAACTGTATATATTTTCCTCCTGACCTACAGAGAGTAAAGGCTAAGGTGCCTAAATTTTTTTTGGATTTTCTTGTAATAAATACAAATTTTTACTCTCATATCCAGTATTTTCCCGAAATCATGAAGATAATCAGATTTTCCTCGATTATTAATTTGAAGGGTTTATTCTGATTCCAACATACTGATTCCAGAAGAAAGCTCAAAGTAGAAATAATTATTCTTTAAAAGTCTATAAGAATGATTTTACCTATTTTCTGATATTATGAACAGTCATAAAGTGAAGGGAATTTAAATAAAGGCAATTAAATTTGATTCAAATCAAAATCTGGATGGAATTAGAATATATTATTCAGTTGCTCGAGCAAGTAATAATTTGAACTCCAATTATCTATAATGACAACTTTGTTTACCTTTCAAAATATAGAGCTCTTTCCTCACTTTATTTCTCTAAAAGGGAATTATCCTTCCGAATATAAAAATCGGACTTCCGTTAACAGTCATTCTTCAGATTTTGCTTATTTCTCCAGTTTCTCTTCCCTTCCTCTTCTTCATATCCCCTGTTCGTACTTGATTAAATTTTCACCTTTACACTTTCACCCTTTATTCCCATGTCACCTAAATTCCCCACAATAACGAAACGATTCCCATACAGGATTGCCCTAAATCTCCCTTTTCATTCCCATCCAATTTCAACCTACGGAGAAATTTGGCACGAAAAAACCATCGAGTGCTTTTTTAGGACTACTCCCACGGATGTAGGGATCTCCTAAATTTTAGGGAGGAAATAGCTTCCTATAAATTCAATCTCTCCTCTCCTCTCCTCTCCTCTCCTCTCCTCTCCTCTCCTCTCCTCTCCTCTCCTCTCCTC
>WSXT02162791.1:0-10018 GCA_011762715.2 Neuroterus valhalla | reverse complement strand
AAAGAGACCCGATCAACAGTAACAGGTTCCCAGTTCAAACCGAACCCGTCCTCAGACTTTTCCACCCTTAATCCCTTTGACTGGAAGTAGTTTTGGAACAAGAATTCCCTAGAAATAAAGTTTCGGGTAAATTCAGGGTCTATCAGGGCCTCGAACTGTGCAGTGTGCAAATTTTGTTTTTAATTTTGTCTCAGCCAAAACAGAGGAAAGCTGATTCATGTATAAACCCCGCTGAATTATTATCTCCGAAAATAATTAAGATGCCCCTGATTCTCTGACAACCATAAGTGCGATGTTGCGCAAAGAATGTTGTCTCTCTTTCCCATTGATAGTTATTTTACGTGAGATCTCAGGATTTCGAGTAGGAAAACAATTCCACCTTCTCTTGAGTCTCAAGAAGATAAGCCAAATCAACTACCTCTCATTGACGCCTAAATTTGGATAAGAGAACCGAGCTTCCATTTTGGAACTCCAGTAGGATCCATAGGAGTGCTGATTCCCTTGTCCAAACTTACAAGATTGAGTGTATGGCGCAATCGAAAGGTGCAAGCGCTAGTCCTAAGCGAAAGGAAATCACAATTTTAGGTCCAAATGCATGGGTTCCCGCATGGAAGCGGGTTGCTCAGGCACTCGTGACCTCAAGTACAAAAAGGACTCTTGACCAGCACCAATCGATCCACCCACCTCTGGATACACTCACTTCTAAATCGTCACCCGTCGCTCAGAATTTCAAAGGTTTATGATACTGGCATCCTTGGGTTCCCATAAGAATGGGTTACTCAAGGATGGGCGCGAAGCTCACCAGCACCAACTTTTGCTTCTGACGGACGATGATCGACCAGTGCGAGGGACGTCGATGAAAGTTAAAAAAAGTTTTTATTACACATTAATTTCAATAAAAGTTTTACTTTTCCTTCAGTATCTCTCTGATATTGAGTTCCAATAAAAACGGTTCCTACCGCTGACCTGAGCTTCGCGAATTCTATAGTAGATAGCCTCGTCAAATGCCAAACGTGATCCCACGATAGTTGCTTGGCACTGACTGATTTGCGTAAACCCTCCGGCTTCCTCGACTGCCGATTCTTGGTTCCTCAGACCTGTTCATCCCTACTCGAAAATCGTTGCGTGCGCAATTATCAATTTAACTTCATCCACATCGACTTTATGTAATCATTGCACTATTACTATATCTACTCTTCAGTTACGGAAATGTGCATCTATATATATTTGTTTGGTATCGCAACGTCAATGTTTATCTTCCCTGCCGAACTTCTCTCGCTCCTGTACATATTGAGTTTATACTTTTATTTTCAATATTGCAAATATTCTGAACTGCCTCAGCATTAAACGATTTTTTTAGTAACTGAAAAAATCCTTTATCGAAAGCACATATATCACCCATCAAAGAAATGTAATCTCTAACAGTTTTAGTGCAGGTCAGAGGTAGCACCTCATTTTCACGTGAGTACCCGTAAAAAGTTGGAGATCTGATATTCATTATCATGCAAAGCATAATGTAATCTTCCGAATAACGACGACCCCTTGCATTTGTTACTTTGGCAGCATTGACTATTTCTGAAATAAGAAGTCTCTGTTGATCTGGAATGTTGAGTGTTGAATACTTGCCAGCTAGGTGTGACTCTGTAACGCCAGCTACTCTTTCTTGTTGCTGTTGTATGCTTTCTTTTAATAATGAAAGCCTTTGTTTTAATTTCCAATTTTTTTCTCTTTGCCGCTCCAACTTTGTTTGCAATGCTTTTAATTTTATTTTATCCACATTATTTGGAATCGTTGATGCATATAGTCTCTTTTTCCCAGGCTTTGATCTTCTTACTTGCTAAACTAAATTTTTATTTAGCTTTCTGCACTTTGTGCATCGTTCTGCATTAAGAGAAACTAAAAAGCTATTTACTGTCGCCGTCTTAGCTGCTTCTTGGAGGTAATACACATGTTGTATTTATAGGAAATGATTTCAAATCAATGGTTCCACACAAAACTTCGTGTATTTCTTATGAGTAAGACTCAATCGCATTGAGCTGGTTCCTATCAGCTTGATGTATGTCGTGACTTCCTAAAATAAAAATTTAAATGCAGTAAATTTTTTTTTAAATAAATATATACAGTATTGTTACCAGCGATTGAGTAGATACATGTTTTTTGTTTAAAATTTAAAATGTGTCATGATAATATAATCTACGAAAATTGAAGTAAATCAAAAATATTAAAAATACCTACTGCAATATGTACATTAACTCGTATAGTTGTTGCACCAGTTGTCAACACATTTCTTCCGCTAGGTGGGTGTATTGGATTAACATAGGATTGCAATGGATCAGCATTGTTGGTGACATTGTTAAATACATCATAATTTAACTTACAGAAATCTAATGTACGCGTTGCAGCAAATGAATCTGATTCATAGAACAGTTGTAAAAATCATTTATTATATCAAAATATTTTCTATTATCTTTTAATTATTAGGGGAACAAGTCTGTGTTGAGCTTTTTGAAGTAGTACTAATGAATTTCCATTGCAAAAATTTCTTTTCAACTCATAACTTATACTTCAACGATTTTAATACGCTGACTACAGGCTTGTCCTCTTGAAGAAATTTGATTGCAATGTATTTATTTTATTTCAAAGGCTTAAAACTCATGTGCAATACAAAACAATGAATTGGAAACTTAACTTATATTTTCGGAACTTACGTTCATTTAATAAGTTCTTCAAATAATGTGAATTCGAATTGTTTTTGTCCAACAAAGGTCTTCTAGGTTTTAATCGACTTCTAGAATGTTTCGAGTCATGATAATCAAATAATGCAGGAATAGTTCTTGTTTTCAAACGACGATGTTTCAACGGAATTTGAAACAATCAACATGGCACCATTTCTAACAATATCACGTTGTATATTGCACTAAGAGTTTTCGTTTTCAAACGAAAATTATAAAGGGTTGTGTTCCACAATTACGTGTCCATTGCCAGGGTTATCTAATATATGGATATGAAATTATCCTACAGATAAGATAGAACATTTTACTTACTTGTAAAATTACTTCCCCACTTTTGTCATAAACAATCTTTTCTCTGATGATTGCATCATCAGGAAAATGTTTATCACATACTCTTTGCGAAGATCTCAATATTCCAGTAAATCCCGGTATCGCAATACTCCAATCAACTTGCATTCCAGATGGTACTTTGAATGTAGTTCGGTTCTGTTTCGAATCATGTTTATTTGTGGAGTAGTTTCATACTGCACAATTCCAGGCTATTTTCACGGTCGTGGCATTTTCAACAAAAACTATATTATAAAGATCGCGGGCACATCGCGGTTTAGGTTAAGAACGTGGTTGATGATGATAAATTGTTGTACATACTACTCAATCGCAACGCCACCCGGCTCAGCGGCAATCAGGTGAAAAAAGAGGGCTTCAGTAACGGTGGTACCCCCACCTCTGGGAGTTGCGGAGCCTGTATATACGACCGTGGCCAGAAGTATCTATTTCTCGTGCTAAACATTGGCAGCATAATTCAATGCCTATTTCGATAGAATTTGTCACCTTGTTTAGGAAAAGAAATCCATGAAACTTCGAGATTCTGACTTGGAAATAAAGCTCCAACGCATCGACAACTTTTCGAAAAATATTATTGCTTCGTGGTTTCCCTTGTACTGCTATGAGAAAATATACATCAGGAGATCTGGCAAGTTGGAAAACTATTATGATTCTGAATAAAAACATATTCGATCTACCCACTGTTTCCAACTCAATGTAAACTTAATTTTTGTGAGTGGAGAAATTATTTATAAGAATTCATTCCTGCAATTTTAGGAATTTATACCGTCAATACTCAAGTTCTTAGACTTTGTAATTTTCTTTTCCTGGAACACTTTTATCAAAATATACATTGAGAGCATTGTTACATTTCAAAGAGTATCTACAATAAAGATATTTTATTTAAAAAGACAGAAGTCTAGGGTTCCTAAAAGGCCGGGTATTCAAAATCAAACCATTTCGAATAAGGAAGAATAAATGTAATGAAGAGGACGATAAACATAAATTCGCAGGAGGGAAAACAGGAGCCTCAACTTAACAAGAGGATTAGCTGGACTAGACAGAACGCGTTCCGGTTGAAGTGTGTGATTAACTTCATGAAATCCGGTGATCCTTTCACAGGAACGGTCCGGAAGTTCTCTCACGAAATGAGGATCCATCATCACACATTGAAAATGTCAAAGCTGATGACCACCAAGTAGCATATTGTTGACAAAATACGAGTACTATCTGACGCAAGGAGGAGAATTAAAAAGAGGTAGGAATGGGTCAGGGAGAATCAAAAGTTTCTCGCTGACCCGTCGCGCCTCTTTAGCGATCTTCCTGTTTTTGTCAAAAGCCCACCGGAGCCCGAAGAAGTCGAGACATTTTGGACGGAGATTTACGAGGTAAAACATCCATTGAATGAAGGCACTGAGAACATCATGCGTTTCAATGAGCTGTGCAATAACCTCATATTATCCGAGAGGGAATGCCCACCAATCACTGTTGGAGAGGTAAAGAAAGTACTAAGGGGTACGAAGAACTTCTCCGCTGCTGGCTCAGATTGTATTAAGAACTTTTTGTGTTGGAAAGTTCACCGCTACCTTATATTTCGAGTCTGAGATGCCTATCCCGTCCAATTCAAGAAACTATAGGCTAATAACTTGTCTTAACACGCTGTATAAGATCTTCACAGCTATCCTGATTGACAGGATTGTTCGGATCATTGGACCTGTATGGAGAGAGATTTACGAATAACGTGGATCAAAAAGAGGCGCAGCAGGCTCTCGCGAGGACCTGCTGATCGTGAGGGGTATTTGTAAAGACGCTGCAAAGTGACAAAGCAATTTCTTGATGGTCCTCATAGACTTATCATCGCTCTGAGGAAAAGCTTGAAGGCCCTCCCACTTATAGTAAGATGCATAGAGAGACTAAGGCCCCTTCAGAAAACCAGATTTACTATTCCTTCCGGAAAACACCGTGCGACAACTAAGAGCGTCACTTTCCAGAGGCGTGCCTTTCAAAGTGAAACAATGAACTCTCTTCTCTTCTGCATCAGATTATTGGATCAGAGATCAACATTGCGCTTTGAGCGCGAACGAATGCAAGGAGGTCGAGTTTTCACGATGCATTTTAAATCATTTATAAAAGTGATTTTTATATTGTTCTACAAATCAAAAACTCAATAGTTATCATAAAATTATCATTTATCCAACACAAAGTGTTAAAACAAATGTTTTCCGCATAGGCCACAATAGCACGTTCTTTGGTAAAACTGTTCTCAGAGACTCCATTATTCCACCAGATTACGTAAGTTTCAACACATTTCAAGCCTAAATAAACTTACAATAATGTATAGAGCAAAAAATCTTATTCAGAATAAACATAAAATATGAATTGAGGTAATACTTTTTCAGATATTGAATATTCCATGTATGAATTGATATATAATGACTCGGAGTTTATTTTTGCGTCAATGAAAGTTTTTTGATACCATAACTTACTGAATTTCACATGATATAGTAAAATAATTGTAATTTTGAGAAAAACCAGTTTTGCCAGTAAAGCTGTATTCACTGTATGTGATGAAAATTTCGTCAGAAACACTTTGTTTTCGATAAATATATTTTTGCGTTGTTTACTTATTGTTTTGAACTGCGAAAATAATAATCGTGAAATGATTTTATCCACCAATTAAAATGCGCTACTTCGCCTTTGCGCTAGTTCACATTCCGACCGCATTGGAATTATAGATGGCGTCATGCCGTTCTGCGGTTTCCAATTACCACTGTCTCTCGCACTTCGCCATTCTAGTGGGTAATTCTGCGGCGGAACTAATAATCGTGAGCATAAGGTTACTCTCATATTTTATACAGATATCTTGAAGATCCATGGTTCCGGGGAAGAGCATCTCAAGAATTCTTTGAGATTCGTCGTTATGGACTTTGGATTTGATAAGTGTACGGACACAATGCAGCCTTGAGAGTGCTTCATCACCATCTTTGTCGCTCTTATAGCGGATTCGCGGCTTCGCCCGACTATTACATTAAAGACAAGAAAATAAAAGAAAGAAGAGGTATAGATATCTCAGAGAGCAGCCACATAGAACCCACTAAGGAGATTCGATTCAAATAATTGTTCTCATCATCGATGCTCTTGGAGGCCTGACGTCTTCACTGGTTAGTAACCTTGAAGCCATACCCGTATTCCAGAAATATTCCGTGGCACTTGCCTGATGGATGCAGAAAGCGATCATACTTGGGTCGCTCCGTGTCCTCAAGATGCACGAGGGTTTCGACGGCCCTTAAATGTGATTTCATCGTGCATGTGATCACCCGTCTCACGGTCGTAAGACGTGCCCATATGTGTAGTTTACCACTGTTCTACTGAGAGCTTGTGCCATTCTACTGAATGACAGTTGCTCCCAGGAGGGCGCTGCGGTGGTTTTTTTAACCAAAGGTTCATATATTTAGTTCAGTTTAGTTATTTTTAGTTTAAAGACGGGCGGGAAGCCACAATAGAGTCCCCTTGTAGCGGTCAGGCTATAAAGTCCATTCTGACAAACCCTTAACTTTTCACTTCTGGTTTTCAACTTAAGTCTTATTGACGCAGCTCAGGATGTAGGTTACTGTTTGCTTTGATATATTTTGCGTTCCATCAAATGATCCCTTAAAGGTTGCTGCCCGAGCCTGGCTAATGCCGGGCACTGTCATATGACGTGCCGGAGTGCTTTATCATTCATGCCTCATTTTCTGCGGACTGTCGTGGGATTTAACCCCTTTTTGGGCCTATGATAGTTCGAGTGTTTGTGCCCTGTGAGCATCTGAACCATCAAACTTAGATCTTCCTCGGGTAAATTCACGATATCTCTGGCTCTATCCATCCTATAAGTGTAGCCCAGAATCGCTTGTGTCTGTCGGCAACCCCGGGTTTGTTCCCAGCAGTTCCAGTGCTTTTCACAAATCTAGATTTTGATGACCATCCCGATGCCCCAGTGCCGGTTCTGGACCTATCTATTCTAGTCATTTGTGTTACCAGGAACCCATATTAAGGTCATGTTATTCTTTTCTGCTAGTTGATCTAATGCTTTTCTGCATTTACAGACCAGCTCTGATGTTATAGCCTGTTTTTTAACTGGAGCTAATTCCGCTTGACTGCCGCGTCTTCTTCTATCAGTTCCTGAGCACAGCGGAGGACAGCTAGGGCTCACGCCTGGGAGACAGTGTCATATCTTCCAAGCGGGACTTATTTCCCCCTTCTACCTGCACTCTCGTATATTTTTTCTCCGCACCCCCCTCCTACTTTGAAGCTATCTGTATACCAGATTTATTACTGAAGGAACTATTGAATTACCATAGGTTTCAAAAGTACTGACCTCTCTACAAAAATTTGAATAAGTCGGTGACAAGAGCATGCTGAGAAACAAAACAAACTATATTGTCAAGGTCATTTTATTAGGCACAAATTTTTCATTCACGGTTTTTCATGTATTGATTATAAATGGAGTGACGATAAGGTGAAGGTACAAAAACACGGTCGAAAACGTAAATTTCAGAATAGTCAACTTTAACTAGTCCTGGTTTGTTGAAAAATTGATAAAAAGGAAATAAAAAAGATCAGACGGCTGCCTTGACATTTCGTCTGCCTGTAAATATCATCAAAATGTTGAAATATTAATTAATAAGGCTTACAGAGGTAATTATGGAGGAAGATGCGAACTCAGCTCCAAATTGTGATATAATACTCTGATAAAGCTCAAAATAATTAAAAAAATTCAAGCGCTAAAATGAAAAAGAATATCGGTTGCAAGACAGTGACGGAATGGGCTATAAACAATTATTTTTTCTGGATTTTTTTTCTTGCTTGGGAGCGGCAAGTGTAAGTGATACAGTCCCAACCATTGTCTGGTCCAGCTCGGCCAGAGTCAACTTTCACCTTTTGCAGATGCCAGATTCAGATCATGCCTATTCTAGAAGGTCCAGGTGCCAGAAAATAAATTGGGATGTAACTTTGAAGGCAAATGCGTAGGAAATATTTTTGTTGGTCGTGAAGAGAATGACAGCTGAAGAAATCAAATTTTCTATTGCAGTTTGTTGAGAAATCAATGCTTCTATTGCAGTTTTTTTATTATCAACATTTACCTGAGAATTCTTACTATTTCCGTATATAATGCATAATTTTTTCAAACGGGAAAAATTTGAAAGATAAAACAAAATAAAATTTCAGAAAATGAAGTTTAACCTGAAAATCACGATTGTTCAACAAAAGAAGTGGAACCTGCATAAAAAAAAATTATTCCCAATTAAACAGTTGCATTACCAACCAAAACGATGACTTTTTTGTTTGTTTTTGTTTACATTTCAACTACAAATGGATTAGTCCGATTCTGATTTGAATAATAAATCTTCAAAAACAACAAAATTAAACTCGTGAAAGTATTTATGGTTACGAGATTTTCTTCAACTTTGTAAATACCTGAAACCAGAGGTTATCTGTTTGACCATATGCTATCATTCTTCTTGAATGATATTTTTTTCCTATCTCTTGAAGTTTCCTATGTTTCTTGAATAAAACTGTGAATTTGAAAAGTCTTCGAATGGATATGCGTTGCCTACGCCTTTGCTCATTCTTCCATTTTCCCCAAGCTACAGGCCTTAGGAAGCTTGTAAAACGTGCCGAACATGATCTTTCTCTTGGGCTAACACTGATCCTAATAACTTCTTTTATGCTCAGAGAAAAAAAATTAAAGAAAAAAACAATCGCCAATAGCCAATCACAGTCAGATGAAATGTCAAGGTAACCGTCTGATCTTTTTTAATTCCTTTTCATTAATTTTCCAACAAACCAGAACAAGTCATATTTGACTGTTCTGAAATTTACGTTTTCGACTGTGTTTTTGTACCTTCAAGCCTGACTCCATTTATTATCAATATGTGAAAAATCATGAATAGGAAATTTGTGCCTAATAAAATGACTTTTACAATGAAGTTTTTTTTTGTTCTTCAGCGAGTTCTTGTCACCGACTTATTCACATTTTTGTAGAAAGGTCAAGACTTTTAAAACCTATAGTATACTATTTGCTTTACACACGTCTGTGGTTGGAATAACAACTCAAATAGTCCTGGTAAATTGAAGCGTTTTGCTATTCTGTCTTGCCTCCTGCTTAGAATTGGGATTGTACTGATGTCGATTAGGAGCCAAGTGTGCTTAGTCCCCCAAGTCCATTTATCTGCTTTCGCTAGTTGGTCTATTGCACGAGCCGCCTCAGCAGTTATCACTATGGCCCGTGGCTACTAGACTGTGGCCGTTTAATAGAGTCTGGGTATTATGACAGTGGAGTGGAGCCAAGATTGATCATCTAAGGCCCTGGTCCCCTTGTCTGACCAAAAGTTCTTCCGCACATCCGAAATGCTGTGACGGATTTTCTGCATTGCAGTTCTAGGTGCTCCGCTTAATTCAGTTAACTATCTAGGATTTGTCCCAAACATTCAACCGAATATGAAATCATCAGCCTTATGCCACGGAATGCAGGAGCATCGACTGAGAACAATTTGCACTTTCTCGTAAAAATGAGCGAACTGATCTTTTCTAGATCTACTGAGAGCCTCAAACTATCGCAACAGAGCTCTGCGATACGTAGCGCTGACGTTTTTAGGCCCATCAAGGTATTTAGATGAGTCCCTCTGGCTAGGATTACAAATTCTACCGCATTTTACTGGGTATAATATCCGTTTTTATTTAGTTTTCATAGGAAGCCGTCGACTACGGTGCACCACAGGAGGGGTGACGGAACACTCCCCGATGACCATCCCCCCCCCCCCGAAATCCCGAAACTTCCCCTATGTAACGCTGAATCTAAGCCTTGTGCAATTTGCAGATACATTTGCGACCCCCCCCCCCCCCCCAAACAAACTACCGGCCACGGGCCGCGGAAGAGACCTTTATTTTTTTAAAAAAAAAAACAATGCCAAAACACCTTT
>WSXT02162780.1:0-10019 GCA_011762715.2 Neuroterus valhalla | reverse complement strand
CATATATAATATATTTTTTTTTCTGAACTTCATAGAAATGGAATAAAAAGTACTCCGTTAAGCCTTGTGTTTGTTATAAGAAAAGGAAACTTGCAGAGGGAAAAATAGTTTAATTAAAAATTTCAACTGTAACAAAAATAATCCATTCATAATTATCAAATAAAATCCATAGCACATAGAAATATGGTTGAAATATAATTTGAAAAAGTAACAAAAAAAATCCATTTATAATTATCCAATGAAATTGATAGCACATTTTTAGAAATAATTCAGTGTCGCAAAGCTTGACTGCTTTTTTCTACAGGCCACTAACTTTTTTTATTTCAGATATTTCCTGTCTTACCAATAATCTCATCCTTATTTGTAAATAAAATTGAATTGTGTATGCTAACACCTCCACGGCCTGATTAGCCTATTCTTTGCAATGGAAACTAAATTTTGTTTTCGATGAAGTTAAATCGTTCAGAATCAGGTCAAAACAAATGCTGGATCGGCAATGTTTGTTGAGAGAATTCGATTATTTATTCATCCGAAAACATAGACTTTCTAGAAAAAAAAATTTTCTTGATGAGAATTATGAATTAAAATAATTCGAAATTATTAAATAATTGAAGAATGCAAACAGGTTACGCTGAAACTCTTATGATTTAACTAATAATAGAAGAATTCGATTCTCCAGCGAAATACGGAACCCTCGAACCAAAAGGACAAATTTTCATCAAATTACTAAAATTTGTAATCAGAAAGATGGATCAAAAAATAATTCGATTTTCAACCGAAAAGTATCCTTATGAACCGAAACATCAACTTTCAACTAAAGAGGATAATCTTTGGAAATATAATGAGTTTTATTATCCATTTATTGTGATAGACAAAAACTGATGACAATTCACCTTTTCTTAATTCTATTACTTTATTATAGATTTCCTGAAAAAATATACACACACATTGTCGCAAGTAATTTTTCATCTTATATTAGGAATTTCAATTTAACATGATTATTGAAAAACACATCAAAAGATGAAATTGAAAAAAGTATGAAATCAATAATAAATATGGTAATAATAGCATAGGTAATAATAATAATAATAATAATAATAATATAAATGAAAATAATGTTGTAAGTAGATACGCGTAAATACTTATTTGCAACAAAATGGTTCAATTTTTGAAGTCGAAAGGACGTATAATCTAAAAAACAGTTAAGTTTTGGACCGAAAAGTAGAGACTTTCAAAAAAAAAAGGTTGAAATTTTTACTACGATAGTTTAATTCTTCATTGAATCGTTGAATTTTCAGACCAAAACGATGGTTTCCAACAAAAACAGGAATTTACAAGAAAAGTTTCGATTTTGAAAAAAAAGTTTGATTTTAGGCATTAAGCAGTATTTTCACCGAAAGAAAAATTTTCGAAGAGGAAAATCTTTGAGGAAAAAAAATTTTTAAAAAGGATCCCAACATTTTTTCGGAAAGTTAAATTTTCAAAGAAAAAAAAAATTTTCCAGAAAAGATTAGTGTCCTATACAAAAAAAAACAACAATTTTTAACAAAATTGTTGAATTTCAAAGCTCAAATGATAATGCCTCTACAAAACAGTTCAATCATTTATTCATCTGGAAATAAGGATTTCCTACGAAACAAATAATTTTCTAGATGAGAATTTGAAATTCAAAATTAATAAATTACTGAATAATTGGTTATTGTAAACAGGTTACGTTGGAACTCTTATAATTCAACTATTAATAGAAGAATTCATTTCTCCAACATTAAGGAATACTCGAACCAAAAGCACGAATTTCTATCAAATTACTAAAATTTGTAATCAGAAATATGGATCTTCTTCCGGAAAAATTAATCTTACATAAAAAGACAAATTAAAAGAAATACTTAAATATAAACAGTTCAATTTTCAAATAATAGTTTGATTTTCTACCAAAATAATTCAATTTGTACCAAATTGTTAAATACTTAGAAAAAAAATTTTTTTTTTATCAAGAGATGTAAATTACAAGAAACTTTCCAGTTTTTAAAAAACAGCTCGATTTTCAACAAAAAAGTATCGTTATGATTAGAAGTATCAACTTTCAACAAAGGAGAACAATATTTAAGAATAAAATAAATTTTATTATAAATTTATTGTGATAGTCTCACATTAACAATTTAAATTGTTGCTCGTATTCATACCGCGGCCACGACATTTCCATCAGCGCCCTTGACTTCACGCTTCCAAATAATATCCCCAGGAAGGAAATGTTTCTGGCACACCACTTGGCCAATTCTTATTAGAAAAATCTTATCCTGGGATGGATGCTTGCCGCTTTTCAACATTTTCTTTTCCCGAATGAACCGAAAAGAAATGAATTTTTTCATCTGTCAGTTGTGAACTGTAACTTCTTACAGTTTGGCGCAGTACATGAGTGGCCATTGTATTTTCACTTTGACATTGACATTATTGTCAAAATTAAATAATAAGGTCTCACAATATCACTAGAAAGCCACTTACCAACTCATACGGGAATAAATAATGCACTTTTTGTAACAACTACCGGTTCAGCCCGTTTAAAATAACGCTTTCGTAGAGCGTGCCGCGTGCAGCGCCGCACTGTTGAGAGAATTTCGCAAATAGAAACTATCATCACTGAGGGAAGCAAATTTTATTCTCACGTCCATGAGAGTCGGATAGGGCTGTGCCACGTCAACTGTGCTCATGAAATTTTGTGATTTTTTAAGAAGTGACAACAATTGGGAAAATCTGTAAATAATAGCATTACAAGAAAACACTTCAGACCGTTTTTCAAAAAACCGCAACGTTTTCATTATTCTTAACAATAATGATTTTTGCAACCTTTAATAGGAAAATTAATAACTTACGACTCATTTGCAATAATTTTCTATGGTAGTTGTGGAGCATTTTCTCTTCCTGATGAGAATTCTTCCCGAATTATATTTGCAAAATTATCATTTTTCCATGGGCACAGTTGACGTGGCCTGTCTCTTCTGTCATTATAAAGGTCTTTTTTCAAGATAAACAAATTATTATTTCAAATCAAGAATAAGCTCTGAACTATGTACACACTTCAAAAACTTACCTGAGACATGCCAGTTCCGTCTGGTACTTGTACTTCAGACGTCCAAATTATATTATCTCGCTGAAAAAGCTTTTCGCAAACTGGGTTTTCATGTTTTAAAATTATACAGTCTCTTAGAATTGCTCTTGGTCACAACGCAATTAATTTTGGAACCATTGGTACGAGTTAAAAGTGACATTTCAGGCCGTCATAACCTGACTTGCAACCAGGAGCTTTGCAATGATACCCCATAGTTTTCACCGTTTTGCAGTAATGAAGAGACAAACACTTTTAAAATCAATCACACTTTCACTAGGCTTCTCACTTTCTTGTCTATTTTCTATAAGTAATCCCATAAACCGCGTTTCTAAATCACTTGGTTGCATTTCCCAATGCAAGACAATACAAATGTTCGCTGTCCCGTTCGCAGCGCCATCCCTCGGAATAGTTCACCCCCCCCCCCCCCAGATTCCCCGGATCCTAATAAAACCTACTACCACATACACCTACATGGTCGATGCACGGTGCTGGTGGGAGTATACGTATCTCTACGCAGCCACAAAAAGTGTATCGCTCTGACAACCATGGAGTAGAGCTGCGACAGCGCCACGGTGGCCTTCAGGGTAATACGACTCCCATGCAGTGCTGACACTCCAAAAATGATAGTTATCGATAATTCGCCATTGACAGCTGGCAAGCTGGTAGGAATTTTTGCTTGTTTTGTTATGGCCGAGGAGCTTGTTTTCTGAACCGAAATTACAAGCTTCTGAAAATGTAATGTTCGATTTGTTTTTCTTACGATAATAAACTGAATGGTAAAGATATGAATCGAAAATTCAATTATCCCTTTTACCTTCTAGCTTGATAATCAGATTTTCCTCCAATAGATGGTGGAGGGGGAAAGTGATCGATAATTATCGATAACGGGCTATTCTTATAGATAACTATCAATAGTTTTTCTTAACGATTATCCCATCCCTATTTTTTTGACCAGATATTTGCTGCGCCAACAGAGCCATCTTCAGTTGGACTCGATGAACTAACAGCACTATGACGCCATGTAAAGTTTAAATTCTTAACCTCTTTGGTGTACGTTGCTTGATGTTTGTTGCCCAGACGTTGTTTTCGACGTTGCAAATCTAATTTTGTTCATTTGAATAGTGGATTAGGGGTTCATGAGTTGAACTTAAATTAAAAAAATTTACGTGAACGTATATAATAATTTTATAAATTGTGACATGTTTCTAGTTGAAAACATTCACGTAAATTCACTGTATTTATTCAACTGTACGGAATTCTACTTGCATATTTTAACCTAGGTTATTATTTAAAATATTTTTTATATCGTTATATATTTCCATATCTTCATATTTCTCATATCTTTTTAGTAAGAAAATCAACTTCAAAAATTAAGATGGTCAAATGCAGTACTCCTGGCTGTCCTTCGAATTCAAAGAATGAAGTACTATTTGTTGCATATCTACTCATAGCTTTATACATTTTTTGCTCTTCAAATACGGATTTAGAAATTCGCGTTCGCTTACAGATCTCAACATTTGTAAAATGCACACCTTCTGGCATAAAAATACTGCCAGGCTGGAATTTCGCAAATCACTCCTTAAGCATTTGTATCATTTAAATTTGAATTGTATTTCGAATTTTTTAAATTTGAAGTTTGAACTACTGACACATTCGCTAGATCTGTAATAATTTTCTCAACCAAATTACATATTATTAAACGGTATTCTTAATTAATAATATTATTAAACCTTTTCGTTTTCCGACGAATTCAACCGTAAATATACAAGCAATGATCGCTTTCTGATCGCTTGCTTTTTTTAAATTAGAAAGAGATCTTATCATTTGATCCAGAGAATGTAACCTTCCTTTTGGTCTAATTCTAAAATTTTTTACATATATATCCATACTTTATGAGCGAGAGAATTTTTATTCACCTCTTGCAAATTTGTTGCTCTGTGAAGTTCTTTCAGCTGGCTCAACTTTTATAATTGAATAGATGAATCAACTATTTGGTTTAAGGGTTAACTCTTCTGTTGTAAATGACATTTTTTTTGTTGAAAGTGCATTATTTTTATGTAAACTTTACCTCTTGTAGAAAATCTAACTACTTTGTAAAAAGCAATTCATATCTCTTGGTTAAAATTCGAGTATTTAGTCGAACATTGATTTTTCAATTGAAAAATTGAACTTCTCCTTCGAGAATTCATGTCCAAAGTGAAAATTCACTTATTTTGTTGAATTAAAAATTAACTACTTGAACTAAAAATTCAACTTTAATTAATTAAAATTCAATTTAATTTTCAGTGAAAACTCAATCTCTTCCAGATCAATATTTAACAATTTGGATGAAAATTTGTCTTTCTGTTTCGTAAATTCAATGATTTCTTCTGAAAGTCACATGTTCTGTTGAAAAATCAATTTTTTTGGTAGAAAATGATCTCCTTGGAAATTAAAATTCTTATTTAAGAATTCTTCTCTGCGATTAGCAATTTGAGTCAAGCAGTTTTACTTTTTCGTTTGAGTCGAAAAATCATCCAGCCGCAAACACTTCTGTTTGGTTACAAGTTAATTTTTTAATAAAAAAATGCTATTATTCCAGATTTGGTTGAAAATGATTATTGCTAGTTTCAAATCCGATCATTTCGTAAAAAAATTTAGGTTTTTGGTTGAAAATTGATCTTTAGTTCATTATTACAGTTGAAAATTCGTCTTTCTGGTTCAAAATTCAACTTTACTGCAGTAAAAAATTCAGTTTTATTAAAAATTCATTATTTAGAAAAATATAACAACTTATTCCGAAGTAAGTTTCTATCTCATAAGTCATTTTTCTAACTGAAGGATTATCTGATGTATTCAAATTGAAAATTACTCAATATTGTAGTTCGAAATTCATTTGTTTGGTTGAAAATCAATTTTTTTAAGACTATTCTAATTTCGATCGAGAAATTACCTTTTTTAGTAATAATTAATTTATCTGTTCGAAAATCAACTATTTCAGAAAAAGATTCTTCGTTTTAGGTAAAGACTCCCATGTTTTGTAATAAATAAGTTCCTTAAACTAAAAATTTAACTGTTTCATTTTCGGGTGCAAAATTAGTCTTTCCATTGGAATATGCGTCTGCTTGTTTGAATATTTACTTCTATGGTTGAAATTGCGATACCAATTTGATGAAAATTCGAAATTGTCATGTAAGCTTTTTTGGCCTTTCACCTATTGGCAATTATGCTGAAAAAATCGTTCACGCGTAACGTAAATGCGAAGGCCGTTTGAATAACTATTTAATTCTTATAGCTGAGATCCTTATGCACTGTATGGCGATCATAGTGAAGTGTGTCGGTCCTACAACGACACACCGTTTCGTGGTAAGTGTAGGGCTGTCAGAGCGCTACGTGTATACTTCCGACCATGATATTCTTCACATCGTGTTGACAACGACAGAATAACCTTGCCTCGGCTCTGAAATTGCTTAACTATCAATATGGGGTTTTCCGTGTATATATCACAAATTACACAAATTTTTTACTTTTGATGGAGGTTGCGCCGTTTTCCCCACACACGCGCCGCTCAGCCCCAGTTTACGGTATCACATAAAAATTAGTATTAATTTCTCCTTACATTGTATTCGGCTCGGAATTCGTCCTCAAGCCGACTAAGTTTTCGAAGTTCCCAGGATAATTCGAACGCTGTTAGGAGAGGATCTCTAGACGAAAGGGCAATAAGGGATGAAGCACTTAGGGCGCGGAAAGCATTTATTCGAGATTGAGAATGTCGGAGCGAGTCCTGCTCACTCGATGTTACACAATCATCGCAACCACATCTAGAAGAATAATAGTATATCAGCCATTTTTTTAATACTGAAAATATTCTATAATAAACTCAGGGGGAGTTATATTCGAACAAGGCTTTGTAGAAATGTGTAGGGTAAAGCGGGACACGAGCAATTTTCCTTTCCCTGTCTTGATATTGCTTTTTCTGCATTAAAAAACTAGTGCCCCGCTTTACCCTACCTGCCTGATGGAGTTTTGTTTGGCGGACATGAATAAAAATCGAATTTTTTAATACCTTACGTCATGAGGTGTGGGTAGGGTAGCACCGCGATCCAAAAGAATCTTCAAGATTTCATAATTATTTTTGTGGGCAGCTAAAATGAGGGGTGTTATGTCTGGCGTGAAATTCGATGATGACCTGTCGACAGCTTCCCAGCTCTATGGCAAAATAAATTTATTATATCTTTGCACCATTTTTCACAATTTATTGACAGACTTTCGTAACCCGAGAAGCACTTGCTGTTTTGTAGATGATTATTTTCATGAATGAGATAGATGAAAAATAAAAAATAAATGAAATCCCGACACTGCGGGATTCCAAAAAAGGAACAGGAAATCCTCAACTACACAAAAATCCTGATACGGAAATTTCCAAGTTATGAAATACCCGAAAAGTTTACAATATAGCCGTTTTTGAACATTTCCGAATATTGAGATCCCGAAATTTCCGAAGTTTGAAATATCTTGCATTCTTCGTGTCATCCTTCTCCTTTCTATACTTTGTCACAGACTCTCCACATCTCTTCTCTTATTCCTTCCTCCTCATATTTTAGAGCTTCATTCTCTATACCACCCGCTCCTGTTGCTTTTTTCCAGCCTCTATATCGTCACGTTTACTTCCTCTTCTGCGTTTAATATTCCTATCGTCTCTTCGTCTCCCGATGAACTTTCTTTTCACTCTCTCGGAACCCTTCTTTTTTCATCTCCTGATAATCCCATGAAGAACTCAATCCACTTACTCATTTCTATTCCATCATTAACCCCTTTTCTTCTTATTCTTTTCCTGTTTACGAACTCTAATACATTTCCTTCCTTTACTGCTTTCTCTGCCTCCTCCCTATATCTTTCCGTCTCTTGTTTTATTTTCTTGTTCACTTCCTTGATACTCTCCTTTCCGTCTATTTTACTTCCTTTTGTCAATTTCCTCTCTTCTTCATCCTCTTATACTCTCCTTCATTTTATATTACCACTCCTTACATTTCTAATCCCCCTTTTTTATTCTTATCTCCTCATCTTATTTTGATCTGAAATCTTCTCAATCTTTTTTACTCAATCACCACCTTCATTCTTTCTTTCATATCGTCTATTCCTTTCCCTCACCTACCTTTCAGATTTCCTTCTCTCGTTTTTACTCTAAATTTTTAAAATGTTTTCTCTAGACCATCTTCTCATGTGTATCATCCGTCCCTCTATTCCTTCCTCCTTTCCTCTAAAATGTTTATGACCTCCTTCTTTTAATCTCGCTATTACCGGGAAATTGTTAGAGCCTCACCAAAAACTTTCTTATCCTCTCTCCTCCTAAAATTTAGTCTCTCACGATTTCTCCTTTCCAGTGGATGTTATACTGCTAACCTCTTTCACCTTTGTATTGTCATAACAAATAGACCATCCTGCTTCTCCTTCAAGGTTAAGAAGTATCCTGCCCTACCGATCTGTTTCTCTGTATTTCTGATCCTGATCTCCTGTCTAGGCATTCAAGTCATCCTCTATTAAAACCAACTTCAATCTTCTTTCCTCCAGCCACCTCTTCATGAATTTTCATTCCTCCCCTTTCCTCTACTTCCGTAAACGTATAATACTACTACCCTTATTTCCTCTACCTTACTTTCCCTAATGATTTGTATGTTCTTTTTTCCGCTACCTTCCTCTGAACACTGTTTTAATAACAGACCATTCCTTCCTCCTGACACCATGCCATTCATACCACGTCCTTTTGCTTTGCGTTTTCCTCCATTACTTCTTGCATTTTTCATACTTATTCTTCTGGTGGAATACTTTCTAGGTTCCAATCTTTCATATCTGCCCATATCTTTCTCATCACCATCACGTCCCATTTTTCTACTTTCCTCCAGAAACCCTTATTCTCGTTTTTCGATACTGAAAAATTTCGGAACGCGACTTTCAAATCTCTATCTCCTATCATCGCTCCTTTCGTCCCTCTTTTTATCCTGTTTAACCTTTCGTTATCCCTGCCACATTTCTTGTAGTTTTATTCCGCTTTTGCTAATCCTTTCCATTCCTCTCGGGCTCCGTCTCAGATTCTCATTTCTCCATTTACCGAGAAATATCTTCTCCTATTATCTTTGTTCTCCCTTATATCATTCTCTTTTTTCCTATTACTTCAAATCTATCTTCCTCAATTCCCAATGTTACGATGAACACGCTTTCCTTTATTACTCTTATTCCCTTAACTCCTTCTCCCCTCAAATTTGCTCCAATATCACTTATCACCTCCCTTACATCTTCCTCTTCTCTTTTGCTGTTCACCTTCACATTCATGGTTCTGCTTTTACCTACTGAGCAAGGAACGCAACCTTTACGAATAACAAACTTCTTTTTTACCCACTCACAACATTTCTCCTTTCAAAAATTTGCCAAAAACTACACCTATAAAGTCCCGCTCCCTAAAAAATTCCGGTTCCTCACGAAAAAGAACCTAACCTAAAAAAATTGGTCCACTGACTTTTACGTTTCTCTCCTCACATTCATGCTTTCTTCCACTCCTTCGATTCTCACTGAGACTCTTGCCCTCGACTTTTTTTACTCAACACTAACTAATGAGTATATGAATATTACCCATTAGAATTTTTCTTCTCTAATTGTCGGAATCCGGGAATTTCTCCGCGTCGCACAGTGTTCACAAATCGAAAAAAGCTGGCCAAAATGGAAAAAAATTTTTGTTTTGAATCGCCATTTTTGCTGGCGCAGTTAATAATGAAGGTTTTCGTACCTTCATTTCAAAACTCAGATAGTCTTTTTTTTTTAAAAATGGCTTCGGAACCTAGTCTGAACATGGCCTTATCTGCTCTGTCAAGTTCTTGGAGCAAGGTACATAAAAAGTGTCTCTTAGTTTTGTTAAACAACAATTCTCAAAGGTGATCGT
>WSXT02162769.1:0-10019 GCA_011762715.2 Neuroterus valhalla | reverse complement strand
ATTTTTTAGAATAATATATTAGAAAATAAGTTAGTGGAAGATACAGAAGAACAGAATTTTGATGTGAAAAAATATGTAAAGAAACGGAAGGTATGAAAACCCTTGGGGCCGCATTATAAATAAAGAAGAAAGAATTGGTTTCTATCTGAGAGTGTACCGGTTCTGTTTCTAGTTAAAATAATCGATATTCTCATTATTGATACTTAAACTTCTTAAAATTGAAAAACCATCTGTTTTGTTTGATGATTCAACTATTTGTTTGAAATGAAACTATTTCGTCGAAAACTCAAGTATTTTGGTAGAAATTGGAGGTATTTAGTTGAAAAATAAACATTTCATGTGAATGCTGGAGTATTGGATAAAAATACTATTTTTTTTAAGAATAATGTTTTTGGCTGAAAACTTCAACTTTTTTCGAATCAAATTGGTCTGGGCTTGAAAATTTGACAGTTTTTTAGAGAGTTGAACTATTTGTTCAAAAATGACATTTTTTGTAAACATATTTTTAGAATATTCCGTTAAATGTTTCAAGAGTGAAACATTTTCCAAATATTGAACTACTCAGTATGAGATAATCTTTTCTGTCACAAAATGCTTTTTTTGATAATTCCACATTATCGTATGAAGATCGTCTATTGAACTGTTCCGTTGATTCTGGGTCTTCTTCGCTTCGAATTTTCACACTTTGGTAAAAAAAATAAGGTATTTTCTTTAGAGTCCGTCTTTTTGGTGAAAATTATTCTTCTTATAGCAGCAAATTATTTGAAATTTTGTTGAAAAGTCGTCTATCTGGCTGAAGATTTAACTTTTGGTTTAAAAATGAGTTCTTTTTCGTTAATAATTATTTGTTAAAAATTTGAATTTGTATTGTTCATGATGAATTTCGTCAACAGAAAATTTTATTGTAGCATCTTCGTGTAAAACTCATGTTCTACAGTTAAAAATTCAACTATTAGGGTAAAAGTTAATGTAGTTTGTTGGTGATTTGTCTTTCGGCAGAAAATTATTCTTCTCGGTTGAGAATTCATATCCGTAGGTTTGTAATTAGGCTTTTTTGTTTGAGATTAATTTATTCTGCGGGAAGCATAAGTGTATTGCTGAAGGAAATTTCTTTGATGGAAAATTTATCTGTTCCATCGGAAATTTTTCTCATTGGTTTGAAAGTTGAACTATTTAGTTAAAACTTCTACTGTTTTTGGTTAAATTTTGAACTTTTCCGAGACTCGATCATTAAAAGTTAGTTAATTGTCCTTCCAGCCTAATTATTGACCAAGTTGGTTGCTAATGCAACAATTCGATTGAGAGTCACATTCTTTTTGTCAAAGATTCGTCTTTTTGGTTTCAAAATTTATCTTCAACAGAAGAAAATTTTCCTTGGTCACGTATCAGTATATTAGCAACTGAACTCATTGGACGTACTAAAAGTTTAGAATAAACTTGAATTCCGTATTTTACAAACGGCTACGTCTACCGCCCTGCTCTAAATCATGAGTTTTTTTATCCCATTTTTTTAAAAACTTTCCATATTTTGAATACATGTAAACTATAACCGATGCTGGGCATTATTCTAGTTTAGATGATTCAATGTGTCCCGTAAGGGTTTAAATGTTCCTTGTACCTCTCCATTATTCCTTTACACACGTTTTTACTACCTTAGTGTCAGGGAGGGGAGCCTTCAACTTAAGGTGGGTTCCGAATCACCAAGAACACCAGTTTTAAGTACGTAAGTAACCTTTGCTCAAGAAGTACCAGCATGCCGGTGGGCTAGAATCCCAAAAACTTGGCCAGAAATAAAAAAAAAAATTTTTTTTCCTTCTTTTTTGTCAATAAGTGTTCTTAAGGCTTCTAGTGACTTTATTGTTGAATCCAACATTTTCATCGCAGAGAGTTGACTTTGCAACACGGTGCAAAATTAACTAGTTCTGCGCGCAGGTGGATGCTTTTCGAACTGCCTTAAACATTTGCAGGAATAAACGGTTATTAATAAAGACCATCCATTCGAGTTCTTGAAACAAGTTTTCCAGATTTTACTAATGTGTCATACTGGAGTTTAGTTGAAAAATGAAAATTGTCTGCGTATTTAATTATAAATAGTGTTAAAAGTGTAGAATAATTCACCTCGATGAATAATGAAACATTACTTTTTACCAAGGCACCAAGGGTATTGTTCTGCAGTGTTCTATATAGAATCTTCGTAAAAACTGTTGTACAAACATTTACGAATAAAATTCAAAAAAATTTATCTGCAGATAGCTGCAGATTCGACTCTTGAACCAAATTTCTTGTTCCGACGTTCCGATAAGATGCGACCAGCCGCGATGCATCTTATCTGATCTCAGCTCACGGTTAGGCTGCAACTTGCTCCATAGTGCAGTCCGCTCTCAGACTTAATTCGTTTCCTCTGAGGAAGGTTATTCGAACTCAAAGTCTTACAAAAAAAAAAAAACTACGAAAAGTACGAAAAAATACAACAAAGAAAAAGGAATGAACAAGGAAACTGCCAAAAAACTACGAAAACTTCAAAATTCCATAATTATGTTCGAAATACAGTTCTCACGTACAAGCCGTTTAATTTTTTTTTTCAATTCATCAATTATTTTTAGTTTATTATTATTTTTTTCATCATTTCCATATTTAATCAGGATTTAGCGATTCTCAAAACATCAGTAGGGATTTTTTGAGCATTAGTCATTGCAATTTTCATAAAAGTATCCGCCATTTTGAGTCGAGTATTTATTTTTCGGAAAATTGAATGACAGATTTGTTATCAGCGACCTCAAAAACCCTCAAATGTATTGTTTAAGAAGGCTTCGATTAGAACTTCGATTTATGACCAGGTTTTTTCGATTCTGGCCCACTGTGCGGCACCACGACTCTCCGGAGATGAACACTCCTTTGGAAGGTAAGTGTTCACCGCGTCGCGTCAAGCCGGAGTGGTTCCAAAGCTCATGCCTCGCCCCGACGTCCAACAGGCCTCCTTGCTAATTTATTCTATAAGCGTGGGAAAAAATATATTTATCGTGAAAAAATGAGAATAAAATACTGAAATCAACTGTCTTCATAAATTCTTAACGCTTTGGTAACATAACGGTATTTCACTGGTAATATCACTCAATCTTAAAATATTGACAATTCGAAAACTATTCAAAGCAACTCTTCCTCGTTTTCTTGGTCTTTTTCAGCCTCTTTATAAAATAAATAACGTTTCATCCCTCCTTTTCATCTGTCCTCTAACAGCAACAACCGCAAATTTCCAGCGGATGTGAAATGGGATAATTGCTACTCTTCAGAAACAAACGTCTCAGCTGAGTTTATGCACTCGTTGCGAACATTGCCGTTAAATGTTGTTTCTAAACAAGGAACGGGAAATCGGAGACAAAAAAAAACATTGTTTCACAGACAGGTTGGAAAACAGTAGATAGAGCAATGAAAGAAGGGGAAAAGGGTATACGGGAAAAATAGGAGGGTGAGGAAGGGAATCAGAGAGTGTGATATTCGTAGTGTGTACCTCGACAAAGTGCTGAAAAGTGTTTCAATGTGTTCAGAGTTTCCGACTAATCGGAGCGTTAAAGCCTCGATCTCTGCCTCCAGAGAGGATTTCAGTTTTCATTCCATCCAATCCCATGTATGTGATATTTTTAAAATATCCCAATTTGAATTTAAATTGATGATTTTATTTTCAGTGTTTCATATATCTTCTTGCAAATGCTGTCTTTTTGGGTAACTTTTTTCTCTAAAGAGCATCTGTTTTATTCACTGTTTGCAGGAGCGGAGATTTAATCTCTTCTGATGAGGCTTCCGATAAAAAGAACAAATAATGAATCGAAACGAAAGCAATTACACTATTTGCTGTTCACAATTTTTCAATTATTTTGTTTTTCTTGAAAAACGTTGAAACCTTAGAGAAGTTAGAAATTGTTAGTATTGCATTTTGATACAGATTTATAATAAGTTGTCTGAAAGAAGAATTATTTAATGTTCGATAAATGCACAAAGAATATTTGTTCACTGGGGTGAAAATTTTCATTGAGATAAATATTTGCCGAGGAGTGGAAGTAAAGATTCTTAGGATTTTGTAGATATCATTCTGATAGGTTTTCCCGCGCCCTGTTGATTGTTTATAAGTATCCCTTGAAATATTGACTGTTCAACTTTTAAAAAATAATGTTTAATACCAAATTTTCCTCAGGTGAAAAAGAAAGATTTTGATTTTATATTCAAAGAAATGTGTGATCAGAGGTTTATAATAATAAACTACCTGTCTTTGCAACATATAACTCCTAATAGCAATATGATGAAAATTGTTGTTTACTTCAGTTCCGACAAGCTTTTCCACGATATTTGTGTTGGTCGTAACTTGAGGTTTCCTACGATGACACCTGTTATTCGTCGATTGTGAAATTCGATAAATTTTCATTATTGCAAAGTGGAGCAACATGTTGTTTTATTCATTATTCAGATATCTTTTTTATAGCACATGCATGATTTCAGGCCTTTTCGATGCCTATGAAGCGGGTCTAAAGCTCTACTTTTCACTCCCTAGGAAGTGAAAAGTGACGTCAGAGATGAGTAATGCAAATTATACATAAATAAGCTTCCATTTTACGATAATCATCTCACTCACCGTAAAAACTCTGAGGAAATTTTTATTGCAAATAATAGAATTTTACTTATGGAAATTTTTCCATTGAATTTTGGGTTACTTATCTTAAGTTAACATAAATCACCTGCTGAATTAGTATAAATTACTGAAAGTTTTCATAAATTTCCGGAAATTCATGGAAATTTTCCAAATTGAATTTTGGGTGCTTTATGGTAAGTCACCATATTTCCTCGTAAAATTATCATAATTGATCGAAAACTTCCAAAAATTTTCGGAAATACATAGAGAATCCTAAATTGAATTTGGGGTGATCTATATTCACTTATCATAAATCGCCTTTTGTGTATCTGAGAGAGGAATCGTCCGACCCCTCTTCTACCTGACCCCCTCGGTTCCTTATCGTAGGAGGACAATAGGGAGAGACATATTTTGTTTGGAATACCATGTATCTGTCTGGAATATGTTTTAATACGATAAACAGCTGATAAGTCTTTCAATTTTTGAATGTTTTCTAATCGTTGCGATCTAAAATCCATTTAGCAGAAAAGCGTCTGCGAACTGCGATGCGCGAACACTTGAGAAAAATGTTGTTTGACTGGTGGATCTCGGTATGTTTGTTGTTGTAAATATAATCATTTTTGGGAGATTGTTATCCAAATAAAACAAAAGAATTGTATTTTGTTAAAAAGTGGATAGTCAGAAAGCAGAAAAGCCAGTGTAATTGATGCCAGATGTATTTTGACAATATGTGCATTTTTTACGAAAAGTTTTCTTAAGTATCATTTATGGTCACATTGTGAGGTATTCATTGACAAGGAGGTTTAGAGAAGTTGAAGTTTTTACGGTTTATATATTTGTTCACTTCATATTCAGCATTTTTATCATATTTTATTAGTAGCTTACGATCTCTACTTCAAATATACTTAGTTAAGAGGCGGCAGGATTTCAGGAATCTTTGTCTCTCAAATTAATCTAAATATTACATTTCAAGTGCATAAAGTGGTTGACTTTCAACCAAGTGAGTAACCGAAAGTCGTATTAAAATCATCAATTGACTTTCAACTACCGAATGATCCTTTTCGTAACATCTAGAAGTCAACCAGGTTTGATTGAAATCCAGATTTTCGTATTAATGTAAAACACTTTGACATATGTTCTACAATTTTTTCCGAAAGATACACATATAGAAATTCTGAGCTTAAAGGGGTATTTTGATAAAATTTTATGTCACTAATGTGACAACCAAGATCTTTGCCTTATTTATCGCCCTTCTCCAGATCGTTAAACTACACATTCAAAAATGAAAGGGGTATTTGTTTTTTTGCCCTTAAAGACAAACAGGTCCTAAAATCTGTTTGATTTTTTTGTAAGGGATCATGGGTCGTTAATAAGGGTTCGTCTTATCCACAGCACCTGAGACTCAACAATCTGACGTAGGTTCTTCTTTAAACGGTCTAATAAGAGCGGTGAGCGATCTGCGTGTCTAAAAAATTGGAAAAACAAACCGAACCAAGTTTCGTGAGTAGGGTGTCTGCAAGTGATGCGCGCACACACCCTCAAGCCCAAAATGCGAAAATTCGCACAATTCCGAGACCTGACGTCGAAGTCTTATTCCAGCGAACAACAAATTCCATTACCATCGAGCAAGTCGAAAGAGTCAACACGCTTTCCACAGCCGTCTTTTACTCCATCTACCTCGCTTGCCCCGTTCGATCCTTCACCCCTTTTCCCTTCCCCAGGTACTCGTCATTTCCTCACCAAAGAAGCAGCGGGACTGCAAATGGCTATCAAATTTTATAAAAGCGATCGTCGTGAAGAAATAAGATTCCTCGATTCAATGCCTTCTTTTGCTTATTCCACAAAAAAGCTTCGGTACGGTTATCATCAGATTCGGCAAAGCAGAGTATTGAATTAATTACTGTAGAGCAAGGATAGACTCAAAATTTATGTTTTTTTTATTGATTAGATTTTTTATTGTCGAAGTAAGAATTAGAATATAGAAAAAGATTTCAACTATAGAAAAAGAAAATCTGCACATTTTCAAGTATATGCAAATAGTAATTTTCAGAAGGAGCCTCGTGCCAAAAAATCTGTCCATGGTTTCGACTTCCCCGATTTGAGATTTAGAAGTTAGCCAATAATTCCACACTGAAAAAAATTAGCATTAAATCGAGAAAACGCGTTTACTTGTCCGTATTTAGAACCGACATTTACTCGATCCAAGAATATGTATCTTGCATCAAATAAATTTTCTTGGATCAAGTAAACGGTGGTTCTAAATAAGGACAAGTAAACGCGTTTTCTTTGTTCAATGCTAATTGTTTTTCAGTTCATTAAAATCAAAGAGCCGCGCCTTCCCTTCTCTAATTGGCCGAAAAATTCAAAAACTAGAAGTCCTTGTAATTTCGGATTGTGCTTTGGCACAATTTTTCAAGGCCGCAAAAGAGAGGACGAGTTCGTTAACCAGCCATTTTCGACCAATGGTTCTGATTTTATTCATTGAAATCGCTTTTTGAAAAATCAAAGATGCATGTTTCCGCTCAAAGTACGTAAGGTGCAAAAAAATGTTGAGCACCAAAACTATTCATGCCAAAGAGATCTAAAAATTTCCTTGAGATCGCTTTCTTTACAAGATGCATAGTTTTTGTTTAAATTGTGAAAAATGTTACCAAAAAAGAAATATTTCATTTTTCAGCAAAACTATGCGAAATACGAAAAAAATTACAAGTACAAAAATTGTTAACCTTAAAAAAATCTACAAATTTACCTTTGACTATTTTTCGATAAGACGAATAGTTTTCGTTTTGATTGAGATGGAGCATTCACGAGAATAAAAAATTTCATTTTCCAGCCAAACAATAAGAGACAGGAAGAAATATTGTATAAAAAATTGTTCATCTTTAAAAAGCCTCAAAGTTTTATCTGAATTATTTTTCATTTGGACGTATATTTTCTGTTTTATTCGTGGCAACGCCTATTAAAAAATGAAAAATTCAACTTGCCAGACAAACTATGCGATATGCACATATTTGTGGCGAGTATTGCGAAGAGAATGTGTTCTTCAGGGAGAGCAAAGCCTTAAGTAAACATAAGTTAAAAAAATTTCATCAAAAAGGAAAAAAAAACTCAAAAATCTTCATAGAAGTAGAGGTTTACAGAAATTTTGCAATATGTGAAACTCCGTGTATGAATTAGACTGTAAACTGGGTTAAGCACGTATGAAACCGAGCGCGAAGCGCGAGGTGAAAAAAATTCCGAGTGCGTAGCGCGAGGTAAATACGTTTTCGAGGGTGGAGCGTGAGATCCGAATGACGCGTGCCCTAGGCGCGCTGAACTTGCAAGCGAAGCGTACCGCGCGTGTTGTGAGCCATGAGAATGTGCCCGCGCAGCGGCCATATTTTTTTAAAATAGAGGTGTCGAAATCGTACTTTTTGGTAGTGGTAATAGAAACTTTGAATGAAGCTAATTAACGATTCCGTGATATCATGTAAACATCAATAGTTTATTGAATATACTTCATTTGATTACAAGAATCTTGGAATGGACTTCCCTACGTTTAAGGGGAATTTGCGAATTTACCTGTCGATAGTATTGGTGGGAAAAATGTCATTGATGCTATTGGCAGGCTGCTAATATGGACAGAGCCGGCACCGAGGCTCAGAAGTGAGAGACCAATAGAAAAAAAATCGCACATACACGTGCGGCGCCAAAGTGTCGATGAGTGTTTCCCCGTGTTCGAAACTAATCGATGCGTTAATCTCCCAACCTTTTGTCCCCCGACCATCGTTTCAAATATACCCTGGTGACCGGCCAGCGTTCGTTATTGAACGTTTTCCCACTAAAGTCGAACTTTCGAGACGATATTATTCAAAGAGTCCTCGTTTACGAGTGTCCAGCCATTAGTATTCAAGGCCTTAATATGTCGTTCACCGTTTAAAATATGCTGCAAATACAACAATTTTTCATTTGCTTTTGTTGAAAATTTATTCATTACAGTAAAGAAAATTCTACAACTATAAAATCTAAAAAAAATTTTTCAAAGAATATGATTAGAGAAAGAAATATTCGGAAACCTAATAGAAGGTTCAAATTGAATAAAAAATTTCCGTTTTACTTCACTCAGATGCCATTCCACATCTTTATCTTATTTGAGCAACAATTCGAATAATTATAGCATTTTCACTCGATCCCGATCTCTAATAGAGTTATTATATGTATGCCTAGTATATCTACAAATGTTATCCGAATTATTAAAATACAAGTAAATTTATGTGGAAAAATTTGTTCACATAACGGTCAGGTACATGCCCTTGAAACTTTTTTTATCGATATTAATGTTAGCTATTTTACAGGGAAAAATATTGCTATTATAGAAAAAATCATACTTATTTATTCTAGAAATTTATTTAAATATTGGCCCGGATATTGCGAAAGAAGATTTTCTAAATTTCCTTATCGGCGCCTCCCTGGCACGGTAAGCTTCAGATGCGTGTTCTGAAAGAGATGACACTCATTTTCCCGACCGTTGACTTTAGATGGTTGCGAACCTGCGGAACCCTGCTCTACCCCGTAAGACACGGATAGACGACCGTCCACCACCCTCTCCCTCTTCCTTGTCACGATTCACCCTACAATACTCTTTCTCCCTCAACCACTCACTCTCTCACTCTCATTCACTTGGGTTGATCGCCCCTTCCATCAGTTGAAATTGCTTGGCGCAGTCGTGAAATTTTAGTACCACGAATCCTCGACTGTCCTCGGGTAACTCGAGACCGAAAATATGTAATGCGGTTACAGAGGACCACTCGAACTATATCGACCATTGTGATACTTGCTCCCGAGGGGAAAGCAAAATCAACTTCATGGGATAACGATGTAGAATTGCTACTGAGTATTGGAAATCTTGTATTGACAATTCAAATGACCTTTTTGCGTATGAACCTACTGAAACAAATCGTTAAACGATTAATATTATGGGCTAATTTGTTAAATGCCGAAAAGATTCATTTGATTCCTCTAACTCCTTTTTATCTAAGTATGTAAATGTTGAATGATTTCATAAATTTGTAGTATAAGACATAGGTGTAATAGCGTTCTCATGAAAAAAACGGTCATTTTTCTATCACAGCATATAAACGTAATTCTTAAAATACAGGGAACTTTGGAAATTTGTAAATTTACAAAAAAATATTTTGAAAATTGTATTTTATGATTGAAATTAGATTCATTACCATATCAAATAGAACTCCTAAAAGTTTACACGATACAAATTTATTTTAAAGGCTTGTTGAGCTTTTTGACGTCACGCTTTATCTTATCATCAATTTTTTACATTCTCATCAGAGGAGGTATTAGATTTGTGTAAAATTTGACCCCACCCGTTTTTGTCAAATGTCCACGTTTTGAGACCCCCTGA
>WSXT02162758.1:0-10019 GCA_011762715.2 Neuroterus valhalla | reverse complement strand
CTGCTTGGACCATCTCTCTCCTCTAAATCCTCTACAAATATTTAATCTCTCCTCTGTGCTACTAATTACGCACACAACTATGGTCCTAATATTACTGAATTGAGAGAGCTGGCATATCAATTTGCCAGAAGCAAAAAAATAAAATATCCTCCAACTTGGGATGAGGAGAGAATGAGTGGCCGTAATTGGTATTATGGGTTCATGAGGCGCCACAAGGAACACACTCTGCGCACTCCCGAGCAAACGATCCTGTATGTATTTTGGAAAGAGAATGTGCAGCATTTTTTTCGTAATCTCGGCTCAGTACAGACTGAGCATCCATATCAGGCGGCAGTTTAACTGGTTATTCGGCGCATCATTTGTACGACCTCCGTCTATCTTAGTTTGCTAGACGTCTTACGCTTCAGTTTCGTCCCGAAGCTAGAGAATGTTTCGTCCTACGAAACTGTATAGTACCAGGAGCCGTTTACAATGAGGAATTTAACCTCACTGAACGAGCTTCTGAACGAACGAGCTCCTGAATGAACGACCAGTGCAACACATTGGATAGTAAGTGCTCTACACTTCCAACAGGTTGTGGGCACAGCGCGCTTGCACTACGTGTGTCAAAAAGTTCTGTAGTGAAGTGAAAAATGCCTTGATGAAAGATCGGGAATCTGTAAGGAGTGGATCGACGACGGGTCCGTGCAGCGCAACTCACGATTTTTTCTCCACGAGGTGCCTGACTGCCACGAGGTTGCTTCTCTTGAAAGCGACGGTTGTGACTGGACGACGGTTTTCAACGGGACGAAACGATTTGAAAATGTCAACGACCGTAGAGCGAATAGTGGAAAGGTGCAGACAAACACTATTGGTGGAATCAGACAATGTGATCACAGTACAACTCAAACTTCTAGATGATACGTTATAGATGAAGTTTTCATCTAGCAAGGAAATTATTTTAACCAAAGAAAATCTGCAAGAGGACTGAGAAAAGGCCAGGGCTGAACTTCTGAACGCCCAAAAGATCACAAAGCCAGACGGAGGTGAACCGATCAAATCTTACAATCTTCCAAATTCCTATCCAAATCCTACCTCCGAAGGAATAATGGATCCGTCGGAGAGTGAAGAGGAAAGATTGCTAGGAAGCTTATGGTGTTGAAATAAAAATATATAGAATCTGCTTTTTGGAATATAATAGTGCAACAATAATATCCCAAACTCAAGGTCCAATGTATACGTCTCAATATTTCAACTTTTAGTTGTAATATTGATATAATATTTTAGTTATAACATAGCGTCGGATCTGCATGTCAAACTTGACTCCTCAACTAGATTGATACCTTGATCGCAGAGCCAGGATATCAAGCCATTCTTGGTTGTGATTCCATAAAAAATGATAATGAAAATGAAAGAAATAACGGGAAAAATTTCAATTAGTGCGAAAGTTGTTCCAAACAATATTTTTGACACCTAAGATTTACTCAGATCTGTAAATTTTGAAGAGGAAATTCATCACCCCGATGGTGAGTGAAATTTAATGAAAGTAAAAATTATAACAGAAGCTTATCTGCTTTTGTATACTAGGGCCCTTAGTTGCGTTTTTGCGATCTGATGATGTATATCACGGAAATAGTTTTCGAATACCAATGTCGGACAGAGCAAACAGCGTTCAACGAAGCGTTCCTTTTTTACTAGAACATTGCTAATCATTTACTAAAGAGTCGGCATTTATTACTTCGTTTCCACTTTGACAGGCTTGACTACTAGTAACATTATTCAATTCCCTAGTCATACCTAACAGCTCATTCCGATATCGCGAAAATTCCAACATACCCACTGTTGGACGAGACACGGAGTGATCCAAATAACAATCGCCTACCAAGATAAGTGTGCTCCAATCACGACCAAATTTACTCTGCAGAACTGCTGGAAAATAGGAAAGTTCAAATTAATAAGTAATTTTGTTATCGGAGGTCGAGTTTATACTAGTATTTCTTTGCACAAGTGTACGTACTTGAAATGTTATAGGCAAACAGGTTCCACCCTCTTTTGCCTGTGACCAAAATATGAATCCCTCAGCAGTCGTTAGCTATATCCTGACATGTTCGCGCCTCACTTTGTTCATCAGCAAGAGCTTCTATAATATCCAACAAGAGGCCACGGTTCAACTGTTTTAATCTCGGTAGTCGTGCCACCTGTGTAAAATAAAAATGGATAAATTCACGAATTATTTTTATTCATTACAGTTCATTAAACTTTAACATTAAACTAAATAGTAGTAGCACTATACTAAATCAAAACAGTACGCACCTTACTAAAATTGAGGACAGTCAAATTCAAAGCATATTTCTTCATGTCCACAGCCTGCATTCTGTCTGCTGCTTCCAGAATTTGTATCACATTCTCAAACGTGACATTCATCTCTAAATTCTGCTTGCAAAACGCTTGCAGCCGATTGTTTGTAAAACCATAAAACACCGGAGTAGTGAACAAGTATAACGAGTCTTCTGGTGGCATAGCAACATCAGCATAGTAAATATACCTCAGGAGAGAATCGAAAGATTCAGAAGACGGAATCATTTCTCCAATTTGTATCTATAGAATAATGGCAATACTAAAATCAGTTCATTCTAAACATTTTGGAAGGAAATCTCGTCACGTAAAATAATTTGTTTTCAGTTCAGAAAATCAATTGCGCTGATTATACATACATTGACTGTATTATTTTCTGGCATGAACGATCGGAACATTCCCTCAAAGTAGCTACACCTAGCAGCAAGTACTGCTTTGTGTGCTGGAATCGGAACTCCGTCCAGCATTAATGTAATATCACAAAATTCACGTCCAACGTGTTTCAAAAAAGCCTCCATGTCCTGTTCTAATGTAGTACCTGCCCAGTTAATACAATGGAAAATTAGTTCATGTTAAAGCAAGAAAGCTAAGGCACCATAAATAATTAATAAATCTTTTCGACTTATCCGGTGAATAAAATACCTGTGCCTAATTCGTAGTGTTTAGAAAAATTCTTCGTTTGCGGCATTTGCCGACGTCTGATAATCTCAACCATCAAAGCCTTATCCAGGGTTTCGAATTCCTGACTCATTACAATGTGGTTGTAGTTGCTTTCCTTTACCACAAAACTCAGACAAAATTCCTTAATAAAGTATAGTTTTAAGTGAGCTGCATTGTGCAAGGCTTCTAAGACATTAGCGTGACTAATGGTGGCTTCAAGATAATGGACGCAGAGCTGCTCGAGACGTTTCATATTGAACTGCACAGCGAGTCGGTAGACGTCCATCATAAGAAGGACAATCCGGTTGCTTAGAGGATCTTCGATTCGCTTAGTAGGATCGATGCGATCTGTGTATATGTAATTTAAAACCATCTCGAAAGCTTCAGGAACTGCGTCGATTAACTTCACCTCCAAGAGAGGCAAATCTTTGACTAGGGCTTCCACGGTACCGTAAACGTCTTCAAAGTGTCTCTCTTGGCGTTCGCGAGCCTGCCTAATTCGAGCTCGGAGAAATTGCGATCGTGCTGCTACAATTGCGATATGTGCCTGGATTTTTGTTTCGCTTTCACTAACGATAAATTCGACGTCACAAAAGAGACGATTATTCAAGAGCCTTCCAAAATCATCGTGTAAGGTACATTTTGGATAGGACGAAAATTGAAAACGATAAGTTTCGCCAGATCGAACGTTATTGTCGACTGTACCTCCAAAAATAAACATCGCCTCGCCGATCACAGCCGCTGCATGGAAGAGCCGACCTGATGGTATCTGACTATCAGCAGAAGGTAAGACAATGTTCCAAGTTTGTGTATCAAGATCATAGCAATGGAGATCGTTAGGTAAAGTCGAATCAGCAGTTCCTCCAAATACGTATAGATGACGATCGAAACTGACCATTGTATGACCATAACGACGAGCTGGAGGAGGTGGTACTCCTCTTAAAATGTGTTCCGCCGAAATACGTGTCCACCTTCCGATCAGAGTTTTCAATTTAAATCTCTAATTTTTCCTACCCATTTATTTTGGGAAACAAGGTTGAAAATCGATTTCTAATTACCTCTTTTCTCGGAAGTGAAACTGGAAGAGACTGTTGGTGATCTTAGCGCCACTCTGTCCACTAAATACAAACATAGATTCACGAGCCACTGCTACTGGAAAGTTGCAGCAAGTGGGTGGACAATCTCCAGACTGAACAACTTCTTCCCAAACTCTAAGATCTCCAGGCTAAGAATCGGAATAAATGAAAATAGGTTATCACTCGGTTGTTCACCAAGTTTTGTTCACGAAACATGAGGCATTCAAATGTATTGAGATTCCCCGCCTATATATCTGTAACATCAACTGAATACTAAAAAATTACCAATAAGGAGATCGTCCACATATCATTAAGGCGGGCGTTGCCGTCATATCCAGCGAATATCCACAACTTATTGTCATACACGGCTGCACCATGAGCAGACCTTGCAACAGGCGTTCTGTAAATTAACAAAGTGTTTGTAAGCGTATTTGCTAATTTTATTACTTTTGACTCAGTGCAAAATTGAAAGACGGAACTCATTTAATTGAGAAGTAGCCTTACTTTCCGACGAATTTCCATTCTGTCCATTGGCCCGTTTGAAATTTGTACTCAAACAAATCATTTTTATTTGTGAGATTGGAATTTGAGTGGATGTCTCCAGTATAACCGCCAAATACGAACATTGACGAATCATGCACGACTGCAGAATGATGGTATCGGGGCGCAGGTGGGGCGCCATTTGCTAGTGCTCTGCACCATGATTTTTCCTTCACATCGAAAAGAAGCAAGTCGTTTAACATTCGCTTGCCATCGTCGCCTCCAAAAACGTAAATTGCATCTTTATAAGCAACAACAGTATGCTTACTACGTCTGTAAGAGAAAAGAACATGGATTTATGATGATTCATAATGGATACGTTATTTCGTCCAAATCTAAAGTTAGAAGACCTTAGCTTACCATCAGTAAAAAATCATCATTTCCTATCACAAACATAATTGAACAAAAACATCTGTTGAGTTCCTTGGAAAATAATGTTTATGAATATCAAGGATTGACAAATCAATGTACATAAATGAATATGCCATAAATTTAATATAATGAAGTTTCGCATAATATGAAAAATTTCACGTTTTGGACATACCTCAATCATGTAGGAAGCGCAGGACACGTAAGACAAATTATCGATTTTTTGAAACAAGTTTTTATACAACATTTGGTATTATATTAGACAATTTGAGACATGTCACTGTTGCCGTTTATGATTACCAGAAGATAATTCTAAATTATCTTAACGTAAATTTTGCAGTCAAAAAGGTGTACTACGTCACAGACGGAGCAGGTAAACATTTCAAAAACAAGACAATTTCTCTAATCTCCTACATCACAAGGTGGATTTCGGTATTCCAGCTGAGTGGCAATACTATCCTACAGCTCATGGTAAGGGAGCTTTGATTTTACCTACTCATATACCCATGAAAAACTTCTTCGACAAAATTCTAGGTCCCACTTCTTGATCTACATGGACCAATAGGAAAAAATCTGTGCTTCATTTTGAGACAGAAAAAAAAGGTTTGAGCGGGTACACTTGAGGAATAATGCCCCATATATATATGGGGGCTACTGGAAGCTTGTGCCATTTTCCTAAATGACAGTAATTGCTCCCAGGAGGACCCTACGGTGGTCGTTCAACCAATGCATCTATAAAACTGATGATCATCAAGCAGCACACTGTTGAAAAAATACGGGTACTATCTGGCGCAAGGAGGAGAATTAGAAAGAGGGAAGGATGTGTGAGGGAGAATTAGAAGTTTCTCGCTGATCCATCGCGCCTCCTTGGCGATCTACCTGGTTTTATCAAAAACCCCACCAAAGTCCAAAGAAGTCGAGAGATTTACGAAGCAAAACATCCATTGAATGAAGGCACAAAGAACATTATGCGTTTCAAGGAGTTGCGCAATAACCTCATAACGTCCGAGAAGGAATGCCCACCAATCACTGCTGAGGAGGTAAAGAATGCATTAAGGGGCACAAAGAACTTCTCTGCTGCTGGCCCAGATTGTATCAATAACTTTTGGTGGGAGAAGTCTACTTCTACACACTAACATTTGGCCCGCATCTATACATCATATTTAAACTCGGAGACCCCTATTCCACAATAGCTGGGGTGAGGACGAGATGTACTCCTACTGAAAAAAGGCGACTTGTCTAATCCAAAAAATTACAGGCCAATAACTTGTCTAGATACGTTGTATAAGATCTTCACATCTACCCTGAATGACAGGTTGTTCGGATAATTGGACCTGTATGGAATGAGATTTACGAACAACGAGGGCGGAAAGAGACGCAGCAGGCTGTTGGGAAAACCTGCTGATCAACATAAGTGTCTGCAAAGATGCTGCAAACCATAAGCGCAATCAGTCGATGGCCTGAATGTTCCATTCTGCGCTTATACATCGCAATGGTCAGGAATCATGAAATGAGTGAGGAAGGAGCGTTCCTTTACAAAGCCGCCGGAGCAGGCAGCTGAAACTATTGGCCTGAACCTCAACATCAGAAAAGTGCATTACTCCATCAAGATGCCTCACTCCTCAAATCACAGGTGAAGAAAGCGGAGGCTAAAATCTCCTTAGAACAACATGAAGATAAGGTTGGACACGGAAACTTTTGCAAACTTGTGAAGGATCAATCCTTGTCACATGAGTCAACGTTTGCTTTGCTCAAATCACCTGGACTCAATTCCGGAACCGAGAGTTTTATTTCCGAGAGTCAGAATGATGTGATTTCCACCTTAGCATACCGTAGAAGCATATTGCGTCAAGAGGTTTCCAGCGATAGGTGCAGGGCGTGTCTTAAATTTCCAGAGCACCTATGGCATACACTATCGAATTGTACCATGTGGTTTTCCACCAGCTTTAACGCTCTTATGGCGCTGGCCGCAACCATGCCCTGCTGAACGCGCCAAGGGGGATGAAGTCTATTGTTAAGAACGAAGAGTGCCGAATCTACTTCAACTACAATTTCTCGAAATTGATCCCTATTGCCCCGGCCGACTACTACATCGAAGGCAAGGAAATCGAGGGAAAGAAGAGGTACAGAGATCTCAGAGAACACCTGCAGCGGTAAAATCAAGGATATTCGATTAAAAAATCGTTCTCATCATCGGTGCTCTTGGAGGAGCGACGCCTTCAATGGTTAGTAACCTTAGAGCCATACCCGTGAGCCAGAAATATGCCGTGGCACTTGCTGGATGGATGCATAGAGCAGACATACTTGGGTCGCTCCGTGTCCTTGACACACGAAGGTCACTCAAAAAAATGTACCTAGTGAACATTTCAACAATATAAACAGAATTATGATTGACCTATACAAGTTTTCCGTTTACATTGAATGACATATCTAGCGTATTTAGACACCTCCAGTGTTTTTTTTAGGCTGCATGATATTATACAGATCATGTCTACTTCCATCACAAATTTCTGGCTACTTGTAAACAGAGTTCTTAACGAAATTTCGGTACGCTAAGCCACAGTCAATAACTTAAAAAACGAAATGAAATCTACTATCTTATGGCATTTCAATGCAACACGAGTTTTTTTTCAAATTAAAATTCCAAACCATCCCAGAACACATTTTTGAGCATAGGACCTGAAAAATATTTCGTACGGAAAAAGAAATGTACTAATTCAGAAGCTGATAGTCAAAGCAGAGTGAAAAAAATCGTCAGAGAAAAAATGAGTTGAAAACATTGCGGACAAAAAATGAGTTAAAATAAAATAAGAATTACGAAAACTGTACAGTAATTATATTATAAAGATATAACAAAATAATAGCACAGAATAGAATCTCTTGTTCTATTATAATTTTATATTATAATATAGGATACAATCCTTTTTTTTCTTGTTTCCTTTTAACTCGATTTCCCCCACAACTATCTTGAATTATTTTTGCTTCACTTTTGATGATCAGCTCTTCAATTGTTATTTCAATCATATTTATGCTCAGGGCTAAGCATGTCAAAGGATATGAAATTGCGATAATTGATGAACCAAAATACACCCAAATGTGAGAAACTTCGAAAATCCGGAAGATTATACCTTTGGAAAAAAAGTAGCTCCGTATTTTTCTTTATTCGATAAATTCATTGTTTGAACTCGCTCATGGCTTGAAAAAGACAGAATTCATGGTTAAAGCATGTAAAATAGTTTGGTAAAATGAAGGAGAATTGTAGAATTCTTTTTTACAAACTACAATTTCCTACGAGTCGATATTTTTGAAATACCGAAATTTATGATTTGGTAATAATTTAACCTATGAAATATCATTATATTCTCAAGTAGCAACCCTTAGAATTATCCCATGGTTGTTCTTGAAAAAAATATCATTCTCATCGCGTGCTACACTTGCCTAGGCTACTTTTGCGATTCTTTCTATTTCATTATCGTTTCGCATTAGAAGTAAAATGGTCCGAGTTTTGCGTTTCAAGTTTTGTTGTACTCATAATTATTGAAGGATTTTAAATTTACATATGCTGGCAGAAAATTGTGCAAAAATTTTCTTGTAAATGCAGCATGAAAGAGAAGCGTTAACGATCCTAGTAGACTCGCACTCGCATTGTTGATACCTTGCCTGATCAATGCGCTAGCATTGGAAGTCTAGGGAGAGATATATGACACCGATTGAAATTTTTTACGAGCATCGTTTACGACCTATAGATTTCACGCAAATGCAGCTTCTTGCACACATTTTATATTTTATTGTCATTAGCTCTACAACAAAGTTTGAATCGCAAAAATCGGACTATTTTTAAGATTTTTGATATTTTATTATCGTTTTGTAAGAGAAGTAAAAAAAAAGTGGACGTGTCAAGTGATACGAAGGAACAATGTTCCTTCCTTTGCTTAACAAATACTGAATATAAACGTTCCTCAAATAATTATATAAAAGTAATGCATGTATTTGAAGCATGCGGTAGGAACGGAGTTTCAAATGCGTATATGCATACGTCTTTCCTCCTTAGCACGCATTCGAAACTCTGCTCCTACCGCATGTTTCAAAGACACGCATTACTTTTATATAATTATTTGAGGAACGTTTATATTCAGTATTTGTGAGGCAACGGAAGGACCTTCACGCGTCCACTTCTTTACGTATGCTTATGTCCTAATCTATCTTTAGAATAGGAATCTAACAGAGATCATCAGGTTTATCGTCCAAGCAGCCCCCCCCCCCCCCACTTACTCTGCACACAACTGGAAACTGTTCCGCCGGTCCTGCATCCAAGTGAAACAGATTTTTTCAATAAACAGTGATGATAAAAATGCACAAATCTATGTAATAATATGACTGTAGAAATAGATCTTACATTGCGCGGACCCAGAATTTAAAGGGAGATAATGGTCATAATTTTTCGAAAAATCGATACTTTTTTTAAATTAAATTTTGTTAGTCAATACTTCTAGAAATAGTGTAGAATCAGCTCTGAAGGTCTACAAGGCCGGGAAAAAGAATGAAAAGGGTCGAGGCAGCCAGGGCCGTAGAGACAATATCCGGGCCCGGGGGTAACCATGCACGGCCCCCTCCACCGGGCCCCCCTCAACAATTGTAAAATTACAAATTTTTGAAGGATTAAAACAGCGGGCCCGGGGGAATCCCCCCTTTCCCCTCCCCTCTCGTCAGGCCTGGAGGCAGCTGCAGTGCTCCAGCCCTCGATACTACATTTTTTGGCACCTTCAAAGAATTAATTTAGGAAGTAATAGACGGATTGACTTGAAATTCTGATAGCTCATTCTTCAAGTGTGTCTCTATCGTGTTAACTAGGACCATGAACAAATATTGTTATTTAAAAAAGTTGTGAACAATTTAACTTGCAAAAATAAGGTCAAAAAACTCAAAAGTCCGCCATCTCGTTTTTTTCTAACTAAAACATCTGATTTTCTACTTGGTGGGTACCTATCACCACTACGTAGCGCGTCCCCAGGTTGCGGATAGAGGAAAGGCCCCTGAGGT
>WSXT02162747.1:0-10019 GCA_011762715.2 Neuroterus valhalla | reverse complement strand
ATTCCTATTAATGTAGAATAAATGTTCCAAAAACAATAGGGATTCTGCGTTTGAGGTTTCTAAATGAGTGCGAAAATAATCTAATTATGGTTTTTGGAGTTTTAAGTTTTTAGATTTGTGGGTTCAAGCATGAATTTTGAAAGAGTAAAAATCTAATTATAAAATTTGGAAACACACTCTGACACGTTTTCATTTGAACGGTAAGAACCAAAATAAAAAAAGAGGAAAGGAAAAATAGGCAACATCCAAATTTTCTTCCTGCTTATTTTTGATCTTTTTTCAAAATCACTAGCAAAAAACAATTACAAAAAATCTACCAATGTTTCGGTATTATTTATCTCTCATTTTTTGTCTATTTCCAAGAATTTCGAAGTTGAATCCATATTCTATTACTGCAGGTAAGCCTAATTTTTGAAATTCTACAGCAATTGATTTATACGTGCTTTTCATGTTGGTTCAATTTATGGTTAATGTCCAATTGGGTTACGAATAAAAAAAAAACAGAAATGACCAAAATTTATGTTTGAAGAAAATTAATAGGTACTAAAAGAATTATTAAAGATTAGGAAAGTATCCGAATTAGATTAATTTAATTGACAATAAAAAAATAACAATTCTCTAAATAAGAATAGGAAATCCTTTCATTTATTTACAAGACAATATTTTGACCTTTACAACTTCACCGCTTGTCCTTGTTCTTAGCGTCCATCTTACTGAGAGTGCGGAAGACCTGCTTCTTCAGTTCTTTCTGCCTCTTAAACTTCTTAGCTTCTTCTATTTCGACTCTTGCTTGATAGGCCTGCATCCTCTTATGAGTAGCAGCCTTCTCTTTCTCCTGCTTGTAATCGTACGTCGTCTTAATCATCTTCATCACCTTATCAATATTCTCCTCCTTCGGTTCTCGAACAACCGCCACTCGTTTTTCTTCCACCCTCTTCTTTCTCTTTCCTGGTAAAGTTGGAAGTTTAGGCTTATCCCTATATGGAAGATCCTTCTGTAAATTCCTAGGAACAAATAGAGGCTTGAAGACCTTAACGTCCCTCTCAATTGGAACATAAAGCGAATCCATATTCGGTTGTGCCTGAATCATTTTTTCTCTCTTCAGCTGACCAATTGTCTTCATTCCACGCCACTTATTTTTCTCGTTAGGTGGTAGCAGCAACGACGTCACGGGGTTGTAGAACTTTGGAATGTCGACTTTATACCAGGTGCGGCAAAAAACAATATCACTCAACTGAACTTTGTCTTCGAAAGTTGCTCGGAAACTTCCTTCTGGTTTGGAAATCGCTTTCTTGATCTGACCTCGAATTCCAGATACGGTTTTTATCCTGACACCTTCAAACTTAGCGACTTCCAAAGCCGAGTTGAACATGTCTTTGATAAAAGCTGTTTTTTTGTAAATTTTCAGTGGAGCACCAACAAGTTTTAGTTTCTTAACGACTGTCGTAGTCTTGTTTGTTTCTACGACAGTTCCCGTCGCTGCTATTCTAAATCCAGGTTCTCTCGTCGCCACATCTTGCACAGCTAAGATTCCAGAATTTTGAGGAGTTATCGGACCCCAGAAGTGACCCATGCAAGCTACGTGCTCAGGTGTGTATTTCAACATTCTGTTTCGAAGGTTATCTTCCAACTTGGAGAAGATGGAAATGGTTTGAAATCTTCTCCAGCCAACTGATACTATCAGAGGATTCCTGCTTTTAAGGATTTTTGGGTACCATCTATGCTTCTTTATCCTCACTTGAACGTAACCGATATTTTGCTCTCCTGGTAGTAATCCTCCAACGATAAGAGGGTAGGAGGGATCTAAATATTCTATCAATTCGTAAGGAACTGAGTCGAATTCAACTCGAACATACATTCCAGGTCGGTAACCTTCTAGCTGAACTCTTACTTCGTCGTCCAAACCTTCGAATTCTGATTTATTGAGTTGAGATTGCTTTTCCGCCTCCTTCTTCAAATCGTCATAATAAGATTTATCGTTCTCGTCATACTCGGCCTCAAATTGTTTTTTGAGTTTTAGCTTTTTCTCGAGAAGTTTCTTCATCTTTTCCTTCTCGTCCGTGTCTACTTCCACAGGCGCTTTTTCTGGAAATTAAGTTTTAATAATTAAGAAATTATTAAGAAATGTTCAAGACTTCATCCTTAAGTCTTGAACATTACGAAAACAGATCACGAAAAACTTACCACCGTCCGTAGATTTTCCCTGGAATTTTTCCCCAGTCTCCAAATCCTCGAAATCCCCATAGACATCGTCTTCATTCAAATCGTCTAGTTTTAGAAGCTCCTCCGCATCTTCTGATTCTTTCCATTGTCCCGTAACAAATCGATTAACTAAAAGAGCTTTGTTCTCTAATGTTAGCCAGTCCTGCGTCGACTCCGTCGAGAAAAAAGAACAATCAACTTGATTTTTCAGCTCTCGGGTTTTCAGCTTTTGTTGTTGCTGCTGCTTTACGACGTGGAAAATTCCACCAACGACGTTATCTTCAGATCCTTCTGCGTCTTTACTTTCGTCCTCTTCTACGTAACTCTTGTCAAAGACACTGTATACAATCTTTTCAATATTCACATTTTCTCTCCGACGATTAAAAAATGCATCTCGAGCTTTTTGCGCCAAGTTGTTTTTCCATCGAAGGTTCTCATCTTCCTCCTCTTCTTCTTGTGTCTCATCTCCTTTATCTTTCTCATCATCACAAACAGATTCTCTATCGAACTCATCCAAACTCATATTTTCTCGTTCATCTCCGCTCAATTCGTCAAAGCTTTCGTCATCATCGCTGATGTTCTTGTCTTTTGACTTTGAACTTTTGGATGATCCACCAATCAAAGAAAGAGCTTCTGCAATTCTATCCTTGATGTAAGTGTCCTTGATTACACTTGACGGTTGATTCACTGGCGTGTCCTCATTCTTTTTTCTTTTTATTTTGACTTCTGGCTCGCGCTCTTGCAAATCATCATCAGAACTTTCATTATTCGAATCTTCTGTCTTCTTTCTCTTTGAATTGGAGTTCTTCACTGCAGATTTTCTTTTAGTTCCTAGATCCTCTTCATCATCATCATAATCTTTAGACTCATATTCTTCTTCTTCGCTGTCCCCTTCTTCTTCTTCTTCATCATCTTCATCTTCCTTATCTTCCGCATCACTATCGCTCAAATCTTCCTTGTCATCAACGGATTCTGTACTACCCTTGAAGATAACTTTCCGCCTCACTCTGCCATCTTCTTCAACGTTTTCGCTCGTAATACCGGAAACGTTGTCGTCAACATCCTTCGATCTTATCGGTGCAGTGTCGCTAAATAATTTCAGTTCACTCTTTTCGAGTTTTTCATCTAACATTTCTTCTGGATTTTGAAGAGTGCTTAGCAAACCCGTGTCGTCTTTGTGATAATGACTTCCGCCCAAGTCTATGTAGACCGCATCTTTGTCGTAGACGATTCCACCAACCCCTGAGAAAGGAGCGTAGACGAGTCGTTCTTTTTCGATGAGAGCTCTCTTTTTTATCGTTCCTGGAAGAGGACAAGGATCTGGCAGGAAGCAGACGTCCTTGACTTGCAGATCTCCACATCCTGGTATGTGGACTGAGGAGTCCTTCTTAAGAGGAACACCACGCACATACCTGTAAAATACAATAATCCTTTCTGTAATTTTTTCAATTGGGATTCGTATTTATTTTTGTACTTTTATGGGGTAAGATTCTGAACGTTTATACGGTTCTGATCAAAAGTCGCATAGAAGTTTCCAAAAAATATTCTTTGGAAATACAGAATGAAAGTTTCAATTGCAATATTTTCTTCTTTTCAACGAATAAATGTAGATCAAACGCTTTGGTTACAGAAAAGTACATAAAATAATAAACATCAGGTCATCATAAACATAATCATGAACATCAAAATCATTCCAACTAAATTTCAAAAAGGATTTTATTCTTCAAATTCAAAACTTTATTTCGAAAGTGATACTGCGACATTCAATTATTATTTGCTAAAATTCCGTATACAATTTATCCAATCAATTTCTTCTGTTTTCGAAAGTCTTACGCTTTCGGTCCTATTCCAGAAATATCAGAGACTTTTAGAGGAAGAGAGTAATATCATTAAATGTTTGTCGATTTGTAATAATTTCTAGGTTCTAGTTTTTTTTTTGTATATTTAACTTCTTGCAAAGTCGAAAAATTTCCATTTTGTCTCGTTTAATTTGATCAAATGAATCGATTACACCAATCCAATTTTTAATTATTTTTTAATACATTTCAAACTTCTCTCAATTTGGAACAATTAATTTTGGAACGATATCAAGTTAAAAATGTGTTCACAATTAGGGCAATAATACTTAAAACAGTATGATTGATATAATATGAATTTGTTCATTTTTTAATAATCGAATTCGGAACAATTCTATTTCCAGGGTGGTGATTCGGCGGACGATTTCAAATTCCCGGTCAAGTTTTTCAATTTTCCCGGTCAACTAGAAGTAACATATTTATATTTGTCGCAAAACCACCCAAAAAACCCCTTCTTTTTTATTCATGACGTTCATTCTAAACATCCTTTACACAACAGATCAAACAATGTAAAATAAATCAATTTTGAAAAGAATACTCAAATTTTCAAAAACAAAAAATTATTCTTTTTTACATAAATTGGAACAGTCAAACTTTCAATAAAAAAAATCAATTTACGATAACAAGGAAAAAAAGGATTTCCAACCAAATAGTTCATTTTTTATGAGGAAGATTAATTTTCAAACAAAAAGATAGATTTTAACTAAACCACTTCAATTTTCAACCAAGGAGGTGAATATTCAATCGAGAAGATTCATTTTAAAATAGAATGATTTTTTAGGACAAAATACAATGTTTCAACAACATAGTCGAATTTCGAACCCAAAACAAAATTATTTTCCACCAAAAATGAAACAGTAATATTTTAAGTTTAAAACCAAGCATAGGTGTTTTATATTAAATAGAAAAATTTTAACTTAAATAGTTGAGTTTTCAAACAGATTAATTAACTTTTACTGGGAAAGATTATTGAACGAAAATTTGAATAATCAAATTTTAAATTGGAATAAGTTGAATTTTCAGTTAAAAAAATTACTCATAAAAAAAAACTAACCTTCAACAAACCAAAAAAACTAACTTTCAAAAAGATTATTTCACTTTTACACAAAATGATGAAGAATCAAATGAAATTGTAGATGCTACACTGAAGTAGTTGAATTTTAAACCAGAAAGAATAATTTTTACCTGAAATGATGAACATTTAACTAGAATAGTTCGATTCTTGACAAGAAATTAATTTTCATGCAAAAAAAAAAAAAAAATTCAACAAAATGGTTGTGAAATGAACTATAAAAATGAAAATTTTTAAACAAAAAAGGAAAAGTGACATTTTTGTCGATTAAAATGAAATAGTTTAAATTTATAACTTGAATTGTTAACGGCAAAGAAGGACAAAATGTTTGAAGTTCCAACGAAATAATTGAATTTCCAATTCAAACAGACAAATTTTCACCTAATTGTCGAATTTTTAACTAGAAAAGATCAATTTTCCACTAAAAATGAAACAGTTAAATTTTCAGTTGAAGAAATGGATTTTCGACCAAACTGATGAATTTTCAGGTATAATGATGAATCTTCAACGGGAATAGATGTATTTTCAGCAAAAAGATTAATTTTCGACCATGAAAAATGATATTCTACAAAAAAGGCAAATTTCCCTCAAATTACATAATTTTTCAAAGAAAAAGTTCAATTTCCGAATTCAAAAATCAATCTTGATGAATCAATTTTTGATTTTCAACAAACAAGCTCAAATTAAAAACAAGCAGTTGATTTTTTAACTAAAAAAGGATGAATTCACAATGCCAATTATCAAATTTGAGTCAGCTAAAAAAATCCCATGGAGCAACAAATTTGCAAAACGTTTTTCTTATAATGGAAAAAAATCAAACTTCTTCCTCTCAGGACGTGAAGATATATTTAAATATTTTAAGAATCAGAATGGAAGAACGTTACATTCTTTAAATCAAATGATAAGATCTATCTGTCAAGTAAATTCCCGGTTTTCAAATTAAATTCCAGTTTTTTTCCCCGTCGATAAAATTTCCGGTTTACCGGTCAAGTCGCCACCCTGATTTCGTATGTTTCTTATTATAAATGCATCAACCAATAAGGGGTAAAATTAATATTATACTATTTCTGGAGATTTTTCTTCAAAATGTAGAAAAAGCCCAAAATGTGGTATAATCAGATGCTTCAGAAACAAAGAATATATGAACTGAAATTCGTTTTGATTGAACTTCTGTTATGGGACCACTTTTCGATAATATGATTTTGTACTTGAGATGGAAGAATAGTTATCTTAACCAATCAGCGAAGAAGCCCCGAAATATTTTTCAAGTTAACGTGAGAAAATAGTGGAACTAGCGGCCAGTAACGACAAAATAGTAACATTGTAAGCACATCTTCAAAAATGGTGACATGACTAAAAAAGATGATAAATAGTGCTAACAGTGGCGTTGAGCCTGAGTAGAAAAGTTGAAAAAAGTCTAAAAAAATTATCAAAAGAAGTAATTCTTCAAATACCCGTATAAACTGATGGTTCTATCAACTTTCGGATTCTTCCGTATATCTTCTGGACTTGTCAGATCCTCAATCCTATCAGCCAACAAATACGGATGTGTTGTTCTCCACGTGAGGGGTCTGAATTTCATAACAGAAATGAATCGCGCCAAATTTTTCACCTCATTCCGGAGATACTCATTATGAAGTACTCCAGAAAGATAAAACAATTTCGCTCCAGCGTAAACTTCCGTCCAGAATCTCTGTTTGAGGGATTTCTTCGTTTTCTTGAGTTGTCTCGCGTTCTTGATCATATCCAAATGCGTGAGAACTCCCATGATTCTAGGCATTCCATGCACTTGGCAAATATTTAGGAATTCGAAAACCTCCATTTCAAATCCAAACGAAGCGTCGACCAGTAACAAAACCAAATCAGCGACTTTGGCAATGTCAATCATGCTGTTGATATCGTTGTTACACTCTATGAAAGTGATTCTTCTTTTTTTGCCTGATACGACGGTGACGGGACCAACGATATTTGTTAAAGGATGTTTGGTAAAGCTTTTGATAAGACATTGAATAACTAGGGATTTTCCTACTTTCGGGGGACCCACGACTGCGACTAAAACTGGTGGAGGTTCCAAGGGGGTTCTATCCACCAAGGGAATATGCTGTTTCTTTGTATCTATATCTTGCTTCCGTCTGAATCTTCTTTCAGCTTTTATCGCCGAATTAAATGTAAATGCCTTCGGGTTCTTCTGTTTGTCCGTTAACTCTTGAATGTGAGAATTTTTCGATTTTTTCTTTTCTGCTTTACGTCCCGCATTGCGATCTCGATGAGATTTATGCTTCACGGTATCTACCTGCTCTCCGGCCATTTTTTCGGTTCAGTTTACCTGAAAATAAATACCTAGCATTAGGAGAAATTAACTTCTATATTTAGGAAACTGCGATGATAGTGCTGGATCATTAACAGAAGATTTCTTCGGTAGTAAGAATAACAAAGGTTCAAAGAAAAGAAAACAAGAAAAAAAAATTAATAACTGTCTTGGAAAGTTTCCATTCTAAATTCTGAGTTTTGTCTAATAATATTTATTAGAACTATGAGATATTATTATATTATATTTCAACTTCGTATTTATAATTATATAGTGCTGATGTAGTTGCTTCCTCCTATAGGAAGCTTTGTAATGGTAAAAATTTAAAATATAAAATAAAATTTTTCTTATTTCTAAGAACCGCCAATCGATTCTTCTCGAAATAGTGAATTTTTTATCTTCTTGCATAAAAAACCTATTTTCCAAATACTATAAATCACCATAACTTCTTTACTCTCTGATGAAATTGAATAATATTGCCAGTCAATCAATTCGTCTCCACCTAAAGATTTTTTTATGTTCTTGCATCAACTGTTAATTATATATCTGATACATATTTTAGTATAGGAAACCTATTTTTCAAATATTATAAATAATCATAAGTGCCTTACTTTCTGATGAAACTTATTATTACAATAGGTCAATTGATACGTCTCGAACTAAGGAATCTTTAATAAACTTTCATCAACTGTAAAATTTGTCGATAAAAAAAAGTTTTGCTATGAGAAACCCATATTTAAAACATTCTAAAGTGCTTCAAAGGAAGGTAATGAATATTTCAGAAATCCTACGGTCAGCTTTGAAATATTTGTGGTCGAAATATGCACATCAAATTTTATTAATTTATCTGCAACTGTCTTCAAATTATCATGTTCACCAAAAAAATGTGACATCCACACATCCGGACAATTGTTCACAACACTGTAATAGACGATTTGTAAAAGAAGAACGTTCAATTAAATCAATTCAAAAAGGCTGGAAATTTTTACCATCGGAAAACTGTCTGTGTGAGGAAGCAAAAATATAAGTGACCTGTCGCAAAGGAAGGGTCTTTAGTCGGAAAAAATCGATTTTTGGATTTTGCTGAAAATAGATAGTTTTTAATAGTCCAATAATGGTTTATTAATTTAATAGTCCACTAATTTTGCACAAGGTTTGAGATTAAAGCTTTGTTTTGTTTACCTAATTTTCGGGTCCCAAGTAATGCTAGTGATTTTAATTCTAGAGATAATGATAATGAAGGAATTAGCAAGCAACTGGATTTATTTATCTGTTTTAATGGCGATTTCATCATAAATCTAATTAAATACATTCGTATAAATATAAAGTTCTACTATAAATGTTTACTTAACATAACTAAACTTATACAATTATGAGGCATGAGGCTTCGAATCTACCCTTCAAAAAAAGGAGACTGAATCGCTTTCAAACACATTTCATGATAGAAATTCATAGAAAAATGATAATTGTTCATTTTATACGATAATTTAAAAAAAAACAAGCAAATACTGACTTATTTCCCTTCTGATAACTTCTTAACCTCAAAAATAAAATTACTTCTAGAACTTCTTATAAAATCGTGAAATTGAATATTGTTGAAAAAAATAAGTGTATTGACATATTCATAAACATCTACGAACCTTACTGTGGGGTGAAATAATCAAAAGTCAACATTATTTACTTAAATCACTTGCACCACATCCATCACGATCACGCACACACTTACATCAAGTCATAAGTCATCAATCACCATCGCACGTGGAGATTTTGAGGTTAGAAATCAACAACACGAACTTAGCTCAGAGGAGCAGTCGATATTCGATTTATATCGAAGTTTCGTCCGCGGATTTTTAAAAATTTGGTTTCATTGAACATTATATTAAAAATTTATTACCAGTGAATTTAATTCAATTTTCAATTATCGGTAATACAAAATGATAAATGTCTACAGTTAGAAAGAAATATCAATGAGAATTAATGTTTAAAAGTAAGGGGTTCATATTTTTTTTACAATATAGAATTCTATTCCTACCTTTTGTATTCTGGCGAGTTTTTAGAATTTTTACTGTCTCTGTTTTGTTCTTACAGAGGCGCGGCAGGTTTGTTCTGTGCGTGATGACCAATCAACACATGAACTCTGCCATTTCACATGACACTTTGATGACAGAGCTTCATACACCTTGATCAAACCTTGAAACTAAATTTTAACGGATTCTTAAACTATTTAGGAAAAAATATTATAAGTAATTATTAATATTATTTCTAAGATGGACAAATATAAAATATTAGAATCTTTCAACTTTGAACAATTTCACAATCGACTTTTTCTGAAATATTAAATGATAAAATTAATATTATAATCTATCCTAAACTGATGTTTTCTTTACATACAATGATATGCAATCTATATACCTTTATACATCTAAATTTTTGGAATTACAAGGCCATTTCATATTTAATTCAGACGGAACTAAGTGCAAATAGAGAATTTTTCTTATATGACAGAATAATCTGGAATGTAAATCTTGAACATGACTATATGCACACAATATCTCTTTCTAGGAATTCTGAATTCTGCAGT
>WSXT02162746.1:0-23982 GCA_011762715.2 Neuroterus valhalla | reverse complement strand
CAAACCGGAAGTGGGTTTTTAAAATTCGTGGTTTTCCATAACCGTGTAAGTGCCATGGGCCCACCTGCGCGACACTCATGCGCATTCGCCTGCAACGTAGTCTGCTTAGTCGCGTGGATTCACGTGTTGCCGGTCGATTTTTTAAACATTTTGTGAGTGCAATTTGAGGTATTATCTCGGATTTTTTATTTCTTTTATTTTTATTATTTTTTTTAAGGAACAATTGTTCGAACTTACTTTTTCACTTTTAAGCCTTCTATCAAGCTTCTATTCGTCTTGGAATATGTTTTCAAAAATCTCAACACACGTTTTATGTTAACCTGAGTCTGAAAAAAGAAAAAAATTTGGATGGACTTACACGGTTTCGACCGCAGACGATTTTTGAGGTATTTATTTCGAAAAGTATCAACTTTTTAAAAATTCTGTTTATTGAGAACTGTAGAGCTCCATGAAATCTCGAATTTACTTTCTCATTTTTTTTTCTTAGAATTGGATTTTTGAGAAGGTCTTTTCCTTCTCCCGAAAAATTTGTCCTGGTGGAATTTCATGGCTTTGCCGTGGAGCCCTTCATATATATTTCTATATTCTATGTGTGACACAATGGACAGCGATGCCTTCGAAAGTATTGATAAGTACATTATTGTTATTCATCAAAATTCGCGGGGTTGGCCACTATATGTTTGAGATTTCAAAAGACTTTAAGATATTTCAACAGATTTAAAAAATTTTCAAATATTCCTTAGTAAATAAGATAATTCATTCAATATTTTTTTCAAGAACATTCAACAAACTTAGTATATGATTTCAAGTATACCTCACAAAAGTGTAGTATTATGTACACATCATCCAAAAATCTAAAATTACGATCATTATATATACGGGAACCTTTCTTTTATTTATGAAGCAGTGCTTTACATGTCATTAATGTTTATAATTTTATTCCCGCGGATATTGTAATGAATTATTATCGAATCATTCCAGAGTAATTATTGAACTGTTTCTATCAATAAATCTTGATAGTTCTACATTTTATCCGGAATATTTCTGAAATTATATGGCATCAATTTCTAACAAAAAAGTAATATTTAAGGATGAAAGATGAATTTTAAATCTGATGGTCGAATTTTGAACTTAACACTTGAGTTTTTGACCAATTAAGCTCTCAAAAAAATAGATGAATTTTCCGCCAAAGAGTTAAATCTTCTACTTATGAAGAATGCAATTCCAGCCAAAAGTGGAATAGTTGAATGTTAGGCTGAGAATATTAATTTTTCTTCCTACTCGGTCGAAAGTACTTTGGTCCTCCGGTGTCGATTGTAAGACAGAAAGTCTAATTTCAAGTATCGACAGAACTTCACTCGCGCCCTCTGTAACACCGAGTGCAAAAACTTACTCGCGTGCACCGATCCTCGATTCATGAGACTCTCGTTGCTGCCGTCAGCCAGAATCGTTACTGCTGTTAGTCTCTCTTTTGTGCATTACTTATAACAGAAATATGAAAGCATTTTCATAAAATTAAAATTTTTTCTTGTGAAAATGTGTGATTACATCCGCTTTTGTAAATGTATTTGATGCCTGACCCCCGACCAGCAACACTCGCTTCTCTCGTGCTGCAAATGCTGGGGCAGGCATCAATAAATGCTATAATTTACATATATCGTTTATAAAAATATGATTCTTCGACGTACTTTCGACCGGGTATGAAGAAAAACAGTTTACACCACGCGGTAAGAAGTTTGGAAGCCCTGACCTGCGATATATGATGCCCTCAGCTGCGCCTCAGGCACCATATCACGCAATGCAGGAATTTCAACTTTCTGACCTTGTAGTGTTCAGCTTTCTACGAAGTATTAAAGTCGAAACCAGAAAAAAATAATTTTCCACCAAATAGGTAAATTTTCAATAAAAATAATAAATTTCTCACCAATAAGGTTAATTGCCTTCTAAAAACGCGATTCATCTACGAAACAGTTAGATTTCAATAAGAAAATATGATCTTTCAACGAAGGTTAGTTTCTATCAAATGCTTCGATTTTCATAAAAATATTTGAATTTTTTTTTTACTAAGATTTGAATTTTAGATTTGAATATTGTTGAAGTTTCAAGCTACGCAGACGGATTATCTATAGAACAAATCCTTGCTCTAGAACATGAATTCCCACTGACAAATTTATTTTGAAATCGAATGGTACATTTTTAAATTTGAATAATAAATCTTCAACAAAAAAGAAGCATGCAGATGTTTGCCAGTTGATAAGTGCCTAAATAACGTTCTGCATGATTGTAATTTTCAGTCAGAACAATGAAGAATTCAAAATTCAAGAAACATAACAAATATTACCAAATTTTAGGCTTTAAAGGTAAGCAATTCATTTTCCATGGGGTTAAAAGTGATTGGACAGATTTTCCTCAACTGAAAGATGAGATTTAGGTGCCAACCAAATTCACATTTTCAGAAACTTTGAAAATTATACGATTTCCAACTGAAGGGCAACAATTTCATGTTGTTCAAAGTGTGAAAACAATTTTTAAAATATGTCAAACTGATATATGCTAATCAACTGTCTCATTGACTTGATATTATAAAAGTCACGAGACAAAAAATACTCGACAATCGGGCGGAAACGCAAGAGTTTTGGTATGAACAAAGTTAATGTTGCATGGATCTCTAAACATATATTGGGCATTGAGAGTAATGAGTGGGTCAAGGAAACAAGTGTATTTAGGTGAGGTGGATGGTAGGTACGTAGAGGTAGATCGAAGAAGGAACTGTTGAGATGTGCTATTGAGATTTGAAAGAGGGAAGGAATCAAAAGTCATTGGAATTATAAAGATTGCATGGGAAGATGTAGTGATGTAAGAAAAACAAGGTGTATGCGAGCATAGAGATGTGTGGAGGATAATATTTTGTAAGAAGAAGAGATGCACCTGAAACAAAGGATTTTGTGTTTTTTTGTCGGATAAGTATAATGTGAGAGATGGATCAGCGACCCTTGTCTGAGCAGTGTTGTGGAACAAGTGTAGTGTTTGAGTAGACAGCACGCAAAGACTCTTGGATGGATCTGTTCCCTGCTACCCTTCCCTCTACAAATCCCACTTAAACTTTCTATATGAAACTCTTGATCCCTAGTAGAACAATAATGCTATAACCGAACAAATTACGCTTGCGCCGAAGAGGTTTGACTTGATTTCATTACATTGATAATAATTATTATTATTATTATGTTTTATCACCAGCCACGGACTAAGTCAAGTGCCTGATGGAGTCAAGATGTTGAAAATTCAAAAATTTTTAAATAGAAGTTCGAAATTTGTCGCGCAGATATTTTGGTCACCGCTGACTTGTCTTAGTCCGTCGCTGATGATATAACACCGGATAAAAGGACCCGAGATGGTTTTTCTACAACAAATAATAATAAGAAGAAGAGAACTATAGCTTTTTGTGATCGAAGTGCGCGAAATGGGCGATTAACGATTTGTGCGAAGAATTGAAGACGAATACTGTAATTACGCGAGTCAGCAATAACCTGTGCGCACGTGTACCACTGTCTGTTTTTCGCAAAGCCTGTCAGAGAAAGTTACTTGATGCCTTCTTACCTCTTATCTTTGAATTTCTGATTCCGCATAATACTCTAACATATTTCTGTAGCTAGGAGCTAAAATCTACTAGTTACAACTCTTTTTAGGAAAACTATCTTCCTGCAAAATCTGTCCGATCTAAACTCGATTTTTTCTTTATTTTTCTTCTAGGAGTTGAAAACTACTTTTTGAAACTTTTTAGTAAAATCTTTCTCTTCCGGGAAAATCTGCCAGACCTTTTAACGCTTTCCTCTCTCATCTCTTTCTATCATTAACTTCCTAAGATTCTTACTTTGTGTAAAACTCTACCGGTGCTCAAACTTTCTTCAGACTGCACATTCGCAATTTTCGCATGGTATGCAAAATACAGGGTGCACAGTCTTCCCCTTTCTTAGAGGAATTCCCCTTTTTTCAAGAAATCCCCCTTTTTCACCCTATTTTCGAAAATCTTCCCCTTTTTTCATTAGAAAACATTATTTGTTACTCGATGGATTATTTTTAAGTATTGAAGCTTTCAGTAACCAAATTAATACAAGGTAAGATAATACTAATTGATTTTATTTGATACGGTTGCTCACTGCTTATTAAATGGTATGTGAAGACGACATAGTACTTATCTTTTTTAAACTGTGAGGTTTAGTATAAGGAAGTTTAGTGTTTATTTTCAAACAGTTTTTCTGAGAAGAAACCATTTACCATTTTAAATGATGAAATTTCATGTAAGATTTACAGAATAAATATGGAGTGTTGACAAAAAGTTGTGATAAAAATTACAAAAACAATTCTTAACCTCTAAATTTGTATTTTTATTGGATGTGTCCGAATCACTGTATAAGAAGCTTAAATTGTCATATTTATAATAACCTGGAACTTGATATAGCAATAATTAAAATCAAATAAAGGAGATCGTCTGTAATTTTCCTGGGATATAGAAAAAAAACTCAATTATAATATATTCAAAACATGATTTCGGTCGCTATTGATTATTCAGACTTTATTTGACTCCGAATAATTGTATACACCCTCAATAGATAGAAATCCGGTTTAAAAATTTTTTTTTGTAGTTTACATTAAAAAATAAAATACAATTGTTTATATTATTGCATTATTTATATTGTCTTTAAGTTTAGATTTCTATGATTTCTAAGCTTAGATTTCAATGATTTCTTAAATTTCACAAAACTTCATTTATTTCAAAATATGCTAGAGGATTTTCCAAATTTTGATGATTTCAACAGATTTTGAGGAATTTGGAGGATTTCAAAATATTTTGGACCAATTTAAAAGATTGCAAAGAATTTGATGAGATTCCGAAGGATTTAGGAAGATTTTCTGGAGTTTCATAAAAATTTTAAAGACCTTGAAGAAATGTAAGAGATCTTGGAGGAATGTAAGAAATTTTGAAAACTTTCGCAGAATGTGTGTGAATTATAATCCATTTAAGAAGATTTTGAGTAATTTTGAAAATTCTAAGCGATTGTAATGGGGTTTAAAACATTTTAGAGTGTATCGTGGAAATTTCAAAGTTTCCAAAGGGTTCCAAAAATTTTTTAGGAGTCTCAAAGTATTTTGAAAGATTCCAGAATGATTTCAGAGATTTTCAAGAATATTTGAGATTTCATGGCATGTGAATCTAGAATCCCTAATGGACCTTCTGGAAGTGTAAAGAGGTTTAAAAAGATTTCAAGGTATTTCACAAGTTTTCAAGCTTTTTCAATAATTCCGAGGGTTTTCACTTATTTCTAAACATTTAAAGGAATTCCCCGGAAGAATACATAATGATTGAGGGAAATTCGGGTTGATCTGGATGAAACTGTTTTCTAATTGCAAAATTCAAATTAGATTGAAACCGAATTTGAATTTCTATGTAATGCCAAATATTCTAGGTGTATTCTTGGGATGCATTTTTTATTTCCAGGGATTTCGAATATTTAAATTTAAAAATTTTAAAAATTTTCCATAAATTTGAGCAAAATGGGAGAAAACTGAATTTAAGTGGTTGGCTATACAACTTCCTAACTTTTTCGATATTGACTTTGGATGTTTCCTGTTTTCATTGGTAAAAAAATCTCAACGTTCAAGACAATCGGCGTGAACATCGGAAAAAGAAAAATGAAAGTGGAAAGGTTGAGCAATGCACCCCCCAGGGCAAATGAATCAAACAGAATTTGAGCGAATTTCTTTTAAAAAAATTGTTTTCTTCATTTATACTTGTAAAAATGAATATTCTTTTTCCCTTTTTTCGTGAAAAAATCCCTCTATTTCCTCTTTTTTGGTCTCATTTTACGCTGTGCACCCTGAAAATAACTAAATTCCAGAGAACACACGCGCTAAGTTTTGTCGCACAATTGGTTGGATTATGCACTCCGCGCAATATTGGAAGACATGGAAAGGTTACTTCCGGTGTAGGAGTTGTTTAAAGTTTTCTTACATTTTCTTCTTGTTCTTCTGATTTCTATTCTTTTTCACGTAAAATTTTAGGAGGCAAGCTGTATAAGTTGATTGCTTCTTAATATAAATCCGACACAGTCCAGTTATGTCAGATTGAACTTACATGATTTAATCATTTTAAATTCAAAATATTTAAAATTCAAGTATTTTGAAGAAAGTGTGTCCCGTATTAAAACAATTATAATGTAGTAATGAAGTGTATACGATATGCATGCTTAGATTTCACGAGAATTTGAAGGGTTCCGATGGGTTTCAAGAAATTTAAATAATGTTAGGAGATTTCATAAGTTCACAAAGGATTTCCGCTGATTCTAGGGAGCTCTAAGGGATTCACAGGGATTTCAACAGATTTAAGATTTCTGCGAATTGGAAAGTATTTCGAGAAATTGCAATGGGATTGAAACGTTTCAAAGGCCTTCCTATCATAGACTCCATGGGATTTTAAGAAGTGAAAATTGAAATTAAAAGACTCAACTGCATTTTACAGGATGTGAAAGCATTCCCGTGATTCCGAAAGATTCGAAAGGATTTTATGCAATTTCATAGGATTTCATGAGTTTTGATAGATTTTAAGAGAATTTCAAAGATATTTAGTGATATCAAGGACATTTCACAGTTTATAGGGACTTCACGGAATTTGTGGGGATTTCATGGGAAAGGTACACACTAGAGTGGATGAATCATATTGATAACACGATAAATATTTACAGTAACATATATTCACAGTCATATTTGCTTCCAGCTGATGATAAAAACGGCTATCCACAAATGACTTGTGGACTCTGGGTATTGACTGGCTTCTTAGTCTTCATTATCGCCGAAAAGATGTTTATCAACGAAGGTGAAAGTAGTTCTGAAGAAGGAGAAGAAGTTGAGGTAGAAGAAAGAGAAGAAGATGCACACAACTGCAAATCGAAAGACGATGACTTATCCAAGGAAAATCCGTCAGAAGAATTCGAGAATAACAACTGTCTCATGTGCTCAGATACTGACGATCTTACAAAGCTATGCACGCAGAATAGAGCCGTTGAGAATTCTGTGGAATGCCTCTCTGTAGTAGAATTAAAATTCAACTTGACTGAAGGTTCTAACGGATTCAAAGCTCCAACTATAAATGGGATTCTAGTATATCCTAAGGAAAAATATTCATCTGGTATCCCAAAAAACAATGATGTGATTGGAATGACTAGTGTTTTGAAGAATGGATTCCCTGTCAAAGGTTACGTATCATCTTCCTCAGAAAGTACAAATAAGTTCCTCAGGAATAGTTGTGGCATGCCAATCACCAAGTATAAGAAAAATGAACGATGGATAGGTAAAGAAAATAATAAGCCTAAGCATGTATCTGGATACTTGAATCTTATGGCAAACTGCATTGATAATTTCACACATGGTTTAGCAGTCGGAGGTTCCTTTTTAATTTCCTTTAGACTGGGGGCCCTTACGACTTTTGCCATTCTTGTTCACGAAATACCACATGAAGTTGGAGACTTTGCAATTTTACTCCGAAGTGGGTTTAACAGGTGGGATGCTGCAAGAGCTCAATTGCTCACTGCTACTGGGGGAATTTTTGGAGCTTTGGTGGCTGTCTTTTGCAGTGGAAGTCGAGTTGGTGAGTTTATAGTAGATTATGTTTATTCTATTGATTTTAGTATTCAGGGGCTTTTTTGAACTTCTAGTTGTTATGGTATCGGTAAGTTTTTTGTGTCTAGAATCGTCATGGTGAAATTTTTCGCGTGAATTTTGCTCCTGACCCAATTGTAGTGTGAATTGTTGTCCACAAAGAGTATGAAACTCTATTCGTGGGTATCTCGTTAGAGAGCTGAAGAAATGTTCTCAAATGGTTTTGAAAAAATTGTAAAGGTATAAACTCTCCTGAAAGTGTACTATCACCTTTTTTATATGTATCTTGCATGAAAACGGTTACAAAGTAGTATAGACGGTGTAGTTGTGTTAACGTGCAGGCTGTTCGAGGATTATTTCAAATCATTGTGAGCATGAGAACTAGAGTCTGATCCCTTTGCCGGGAAACGAGTAGTTAGTTTTTGAAGCTGGAGGGGGGTAGAAGGTAGTCTATTCCACTGTTCCTAAAAGACAATAATCCTGTAGATGTTTGAGCTAATTCATTGGATACGCTAAAGGCAGAAGTAATATTATTTTTCTTGACATGGGATGTCTTTCATTTTTTATGTTTCAAATATTTTTCTGTATTGCTAACATGTTTCTAGTGAATTTAGATAACTCCAAAAATTATTAGTCGTTGAAAAATAATGTGTCAAACAGAAAAGACTTTTTGGAAGGCTTGAATTTTTCAATTTCAAATGTTCTGGAGGCATGTATTAGTCGTTGGCATCATATAACTGAAATAAAAACAAATGGAACCTTATTCAATTTATTACAGTTTACAAAATTATTCGATGGATTTCCTTTCGGGTAATGAGTGAAGATGACTTTTATACTCCTTATACTCCTTACACTTTTATACTTTATACCTTATACTCCTCTCAGAGTGGTCAGTTGGTCGTGAGGGCTGAGGCATGAGCTTTGGGCCCACGCTACTGTCTGGTTGTGGGTTCGATTCCCGCCTCGCACTCTGGAAGAGCTTCGGCGGGCCACGGAGAGTCGTGAGCCTGGTACCTCTAGAGTTCTTCAAGTTCCCCAAGTATTAAGTAGCTGTTGCTCTTGGTGGTTCGGAACCCACCGTAAACTGTAGGTCCCCCTCATCCCCTGAGTTAGTGGTGAGGTGTGCAACGGAATAGAGAGAAGGTTATGCCGAGACTCTCAAAACCCGTAACAGGGAGAGAGTATAAACAAATATTCTAACTATCTTATACTCCTCTCTCTCTCTCATTCCTCTCGTCGGACCAGGGTACCTTGACTCTTTAAACTTTTCTCTCCTCTCTTTCTTCTCGAGGGGACGGAATTCATCGATTCTGTTATCATCCTGAAAGTTCTCTCGTTCTCCTGGTAGGAACACAGTTTTTCACCTTTCAAACCTTTCTTCACTCCCCCCCCCCTCACTCTTTCTTTCTTCCCCTCTTTCTTTCTCTCTCTTGGATTCCTCTTGTAGGATCCAACTTTTTCCTTAACCATCCCCCTTCCCTCCATCCCTCTCTTATTCCTGGTGTAAGAGCGGAAGTTGCCTTCTCTTTTTTCCTGTATTCTTTTTCTGACTCCCTTTAGTAGCCACATCTACTGAGAACGTATATCCACGGTTCTAATCAAGAGGAGAGAAACGATGGATGATGATGCAATTAGTTTGTTACGTGTTAACTCGCGCAGGATTTCGGCGTTCCTCAAGAGTTTTCTTTTTTGGAATGCACATGCGCAGCGGCCCGAAAATTTCCGGAAACTTGAGGTATCGAAAGATCCTCGTTAAATTTATGTATTACCATAAATTTCAGGCGATGGGACCAGCCCGAAGCGATAAATTAACTCAAATTGATGGTGCTTAGAGAAATTTCAAATAACCTTTGGACACCTTAAACTTTTAGGAATTTTACTTATCTACGAATCTACCGCACATTTTCAGAATCTCGTAATAGGGCGCGCGGCATTCGGATCTCGCATTTCGCGCTCGATGATGTATTTACCTCGCTCTTCGAGCTCGGCTACTAACGTCCTTCATTCAGTTTACAGTGTAATACGTACACAAAGTTGCAAATATGGCAAAACACATTCTCATTGCAACACTCGCCATCGATATTCACATCCCGCATAGTTTGGCTATAGCCAATTGGATTTTTCATTGTTTGAAAAGCGTTGTCAGGATTAAAACGAAAATTTACGACTTATTGAAAAATAGTTCGTATAAAACTTCCAGACCTTTTTAAGATAAACAATTTTTCTATTCAATATTTCTTCTTGTCTCTTATTGTTTGGCTGGGAAATAGTATACTTTTATTTTTGTGAGTGCGTTATCGGGAATAAAATAAAAACTATTCGTCTTATCGAAAAGAAATCAGTACTAAATTTGTAGATTTTTCAAAGATAAACAATATTTATACTTTTAATTTTCTTTGTATCTCGCATAGTTTTGCTGGAAAATTACATTTTTAATTCTTGGCATAGTTTGAACGGAAATGGGCATTTTTAATTTTTTGAAAAGCTATTCTAGTTGATGAAACCAGAAACGTCGCGTCGGTCCAAAATGGGTGGTTAAAGAACTCGTCCTTCCTTTTCTGGCCTTGAAAAAGTGTGCCAAAGCACAATCCAAATGATAATTCTTTCGTTTTTTCAGACTCAGAGGTTCTCAAAACGTGCAGATTTCATCAAATCTGCGAAAGTCAATTTTCGCATAAAACCATCACCTTCTCATTCAGAATGAGAATGTAAAAATAACAGGTTTATGCAGGTGATATAGGGTTGAGGGGATAAGAATCGCTTCTAATGGACACTCGACAACAGTTTGCCCTCACGCTCAGGGATCATACTCACATTCTGATGTTTCTTAGTGCGACACCCTCCCATCAAAGTGGTCCGTGGTAATAAGTCGAAATATGGACAGTTTTCCGTGCGCATCGCGTCAAATTGGACCTCATATTATGCTTATCTTATCAACCACGTCATCATCTAGGAGGAGGGTGTCTGAGGGTAGTTCAACTACATTAAAACATTTGATTCCTAATTTTTGATCATACTGAAACCAAACTGAATTTATTCCCAGTGTTAAGTTTTTTAGCTACTGGTCTTGATTGCAAAAGTTTGGTTCTAGCTTTCGCTTTTCGACGAAGGGCTTTATCACTGGGGGGATTTCCCTGTGAATCCTAAAAGGACGGTTTCTTCCACATTTTTTAGCACTTCAGTATAAACCCCCTTGCTTTCGTCGTTTTAGAGTGTTCATTGATGCAACTTCCTTTACTTGTCACATTTCGGGTGCTTTTCGACATAAGTCTTCTTGACCCTCACATTTTGAGGTGTTTCTATTGTGAGTCTCTCGCATCTCACAATTGTACCAAGAAAGAAATGTCTCCTTTTTTGCATTCCAAGGGCTCTGTGTTCTTTGCTCCGCGATTTGCCTCTCCGGAAAAATGGCAAGTTGACTAAATGACGAATACTTACTCGAATTGATAGTTAATGCTGGAAACTTGGCAGGAAAAAATGGTATTTTTCCACTTGATAGTCCTGGCATACTCTTTGCAGACTCGAACTACATCAAAAAGCACCCCAAAACAAGAGAGGTAAGTACGGAAATCTTATCAGGCACGGCAGCATGTTTAGTAACGCTGTGGATGATTGACGGTCGAAACTTTATTATTATTATTAAACCATTAAGCCAAATCCCTTTCGGGGTGGGCTTAGAAACTTACGTTCTCGTAATCTTCTGTAGCTCTAACAATATTTCCCATCCCATTTTGGTTATGGAATAATGCTGAAGAGGAAAAATCGAGATTCTTTTCACTCCATTCAATAGAATATGGAAAATGCCGTATTATGAGAACACAAAAATGTGTTTCAAATGATGAAATCAACATGAAATAGTTCTTTAATCGAAAAATGAATATTTTTATTGTAAAATTGTCAGTTAGGGTGAAACTTCTTAAATAAAGACCCGTTTATCCTAACAACCCGTTGCGCCACACTGAGAGAAATATGCTGTTAGAAAAATGGAAGCCTCTGTGTTTGCTATTTCAACGGAACTACTCTATTATTTTTCGTGAGAACAGAAATATTTCGTTTGCCCTGCGAAATTCTGCTGTAATTCCAGCAAATTATTTTCTGTTATAACAGAACTAACTGCATTGAAGTAACAAATTTGATATCTCGTTGTATCAACAGAACTGTCCTGTTTAACTTAGAAACCAACAAAAGAACTTCTATTGGTACGATAGAATTTTTTCCAGTATTCAATGAATTTGATCCCGTACCCTCAGCAAAAAATTTTTCGGTGCAGTAACAGAACACTTCCGTTAGTATGACGAAGCGAACACTTCCGTTGGTATGACGAAGTAAACACTTCCGTTGGTATAAAGAAGTTAACACCTCTGTTGATACAACAGACATCTTTCGATGTCCCGAGAATCAATGGAACTTTTTTCGTTGTTTGAACGGAAAATTTCTCCCAGTGCAGGTGCATTCTCTTAACAGGATATGAAGAGGCCCACTAGTACTAAAATCAAATTGAGTTTCGGTCAGATTAGGGACAACAAAGTTTTATGCCGATACGCTTGGCAAATTTTGCCCCTAATGCAATAATAATTCACGAGGAGGGGGGAGTAAGTCCGACATAGTTAACTGTATAGGCATTCCTCTCTTTAACGCGATTACCAAAATATTCACTGCAATTTTGCTAACTGGACTATATCCTTACCTTGTTTCCAATCGTACAAATTCATTTATCGAAAACTAGAGGTAAAGCTTGACGTTTTTTCATCTTCTTCAAGGCGGCTTTCCGTCCGTAGATCATAACTTTCTTTTGAAAAAATTAATAAAAATAGGGGTAAGTACGAAAATTTTAAAAATCTCAGCTAGCCTTCTTAACACTGCAATTTCAGTAGCTTGTACCTAATAATGCAACATATTGATGGTAGATATTACGCTGGAAGTGTTCTAGGAAATTTCCTGAGAGACAAAGGGGTAAGGGTAATTTCTATTGTTTCGAAAACGGAGATCATTTGCTTGCCAACGCTGATGAAAATGGTGTTCTCTCAGGTTCACCGGTGTATCTCTACAAGAAAATTGACACAATTGCAAAATAAACTCACTTGCAGTAGGCAAAGATAAATTGAAGGTCATGCTATTTCGAAAAATGGGCCTACAAAACAATATACTTCTACGACGAAGGGAACCCGCTAGAGCTGGTCTCCGGATATAATTTCTCAGGAACGAATGTCACTTCCTCGGGTTAGTTCTTGAGGACGTTCATAACGTCCTTCCTTCCCCAGAATCCTTCCCACGTTCTCTTGCCAGCACCCTTTATCTTCCATTCCTCTCATACATCCTTACTGTACGTGTTCCCATGTTTCTCCTTCCTTTCCACATATTCTGCACTTCCTTTTCTCCTCTTCTTTCCAATACAACGCTTCCCTAACCTCGTTCCCTAATCTAAATCTTACTATTCTTGTCCATCTCTCTTCTCTCTACCCATTTTCCAAATACTTTAGTAGTCCTTCTTTTTTATTATTTCATACCATCTATTGTATTTTGATTCCATTATCATTCCCCATCTTTCTAATGATTGACTTTCCTTATCTTTTACTTCTAATTCTTCAAAGTTTACTCCAATTTCCTCTCCTATATGTCTATCTGTAAGGAACTCCAATCTTTCTTTTTCCTATTTCGCTAACCCCCCTCCCTTTCCCTCTCTAAGCTTTTCTTCAAATTTCCATGTCCTCTTCTTCCCTCTCCCCTGTTCTGATGCTCAATTTATCCCTTTGCTTTGTCTCTCACCATATATCCGGGTGTCCTCCAATCCACTCCTAGAGCCCATCTCACATATCGTTCTTGTAACCTTTCCATCTCTTCCCTTTCCTTCCATCCCCATATTTCTGCTCCATATCCTATCGCTGGCCATACCAGGGTATCAAACAACCACATTATCCTTTTCCGAGCTTTCTTGAATCTTCTCTTTCCTATTCCCCATACCTGCCATTACCCTGCTGCTTTTTTTCTCCCTTATATGTGCCATATAATCTCAGTATGCCAGTGTATATACAAATCTTTACTTTTCCCATCTTAACACCTCGGCACCCTTTTCTGCTCATTGCTTCTTCCAAGTCTGAGATCAAGACATTAAAAAAAGGTGGGCTCAGAGGACAATCTTGCCTTACTCCTCTCACTAACCAGAAACTATTGCCTTCATGATCGGCTACCTTTACCCTGATTTTTGTCTTACGAAATATTTCTGAAACCCTCTTTGTTAGATCTTACCTTATACCTTTTTCACCAGAACCTTTTCTATCTCTTTCCGGTCAAGAGAATCGAACGCCGTCCGTCTGATTTGGTGGCACTATCTCTTTTCCCTCAACTTCTTTCTTTAATCTCTCCAATAATAACGTTACATACAACTTGTACGAGGTCGGCATTAGCGTCACTCCCCTATAATTCTTGATCTCCTCTCCCTCGCCTTTTTTCAATATCGGTACCCCTACACCTATTTCCATATCTCTGGCCAACCCTCTCCTCTCCAAACCCAATCGCACATTATCCACGCCCATTCCTTTAGTTCATTTCCCTCATATTTCCATACTTCATTTGGAATCTTGGATTATTTCTTCTCTTGTTATGTCCTCTTCTTCGTCTCCTTCCCTTTCCTCTCTTCCTCCCTTCCTTAGTTTATTTTCTACCCCTGCAAGCAGATTCATGAAATACTTTTTCCATTCTACCATCTCTATATTCTTGTTCGCCCTTTTCTTCCTTTTTCTCTATTTATTTACTACTTTGCAAACCTCTTCTTCTATTCTAGCCTTCTCCGTCTCTTCTTTAAACCTCCTATTTTCCTCCCCTTTTCTTTTCTTCTTTACATTGCACATCCCATCCATTCCCGTTCTCTTCTTTACTTACTTCTTTCTTACTTGTTTTCTTTATTATTTTTTTTATTTTTCCTATCATTATTTCCATCTCTCCATTAACATTTCCTTCTCCCATTTTTACATCCTTGAGCTTCTCTTGTAATCGCTCTTTCCTTCTATTGACCTATCCCCTCTTCCTATTCTTTTTACCTTTTCTTGCATTTTATTCGTATATTTGAAACTCCTATCCCCTTCTAACGTCAAAATTATTGGAAAGTGATCAGAATCTTTATATTATCCTACCTCTAGCTTCTTGACCTCTGTTACCTCGTCGTCTACTATCACATAATCAATGACCGTTCCCTTTTCACCTGCCAAACGTGTATATTCACCTTCCTCATTCCCCTCTATATTTCCATTTATGATAAACCATCCCATTTCTTCTAAGCGCTTCCACGATTTCTTCCCTTCCCCATTCAGTACATTGTCTTTGGATTTTATTCTTCGCTCTTCTCCCCATTCCCTTCCTCCTTTATCCTCAGTTCTTGCCTTAATATCTCCTATTACAAGCTTGATCCCCTCTTCATTTTCTTCCATCAGTTCTTTTATCTCCTTAGATTTCTCCTGCATATCTCCGTTCACAAACTCTCCCACTGTCTTCCATCTCTCTCCTCCAATCCTTATTTTTTCTACCAATAATACTTCAATTTCCTCCTTCATTGCTCTCCTATCCTTTCCACGTTTTCATCATCACCTCACTACTATTGCTTTGTTTCCCTAGTGGTGACCGTTTCATTTTCGGGGTTTTTAAGGTTGCCCCTACTTCTTCCATTTCCTCACTACTCATTTCTCCTCTTTTCCTATTAATAAATCCTTCTTACGATCCTAAGCTCTTTTCGGTGTTCCAAACACTTCTTCCTTAGAATCTCTTTCTTCCTGGCTTTCACTCCTCCAGTCACGCATTGATCACATTCAAATTTCCCCAGCCTTACATCTCACCGTCTACAGCGCCCAAACCACGTACCTACGCTAATAACTGTGACGAGACTCCAAACTCACTGTAGTTTCTCAATCACACAAATCTGTCTCAATCGTAAAGAATATCCACACCCCCATTCTCCACTTTCGCACACCATTCACCCTCTCCCTCACAAACATCTTGAACACACTTCTTACACCCACTCATCTCAATTTCGACCAAAATCCAACAAAAACTTCTCACCAAACGTGCACTGTATCTCTTAACATTCACGCGGGAAACGGAAGTCCAATTGGAGGAGTTTAGATCACCTTTTAGAACGAATGTTGTCCCTCCTAGCTCGTACTCCGTTATATGCAATTTGTCTATAGACATTTGGTACATGATGTCCTCAAGGCATCCCTGTCATGGGAAGTGAAGGTTTTGGTTATGGCAGAGCGTAGATAACCATGAGTTTACCTTAAGAAAATGTATGCAGTATCAACACTGTATAATTGATTGCTACAGGTAAGAGGTTTCATTGTTTTAGGAGGGCTGGAAAATCTTTTAACTGCACTTGATTCGCCCAGTTTAACAAATAACAGATAGTTGTTCATCCAAAATTTTAATGCCTATTGCAAAACAGTCGAAGTTTATAAACTGACTTCTACCGAGTCTCAAGGTTTCCCCTTACCTCCTTCTCCGAGAAAACCTTGCATCATCGTATCTGTGCACGTGCTACTGGTTGCGTATATTAAGGTATAGCGAAATTTAGGCTTGTTGGAGCAAACGGGGGAAAAATAATATGCGGAAAATGAAAGTATGTTCATTAAGTAACCTTTGTGTGCTTTCTGCAATATGCATGCTGAGAAAGACTTATCTTATATACTCCCACTGCACTCATTTCTTCCTTCACGGTAGGTATCGCCGATGTGATTTTTCCACAAAACTTTCCTACGATGGCTTACTAGTATGAAGGGTCGATACATAAAAATATTTGGTAGAGAGATTCGTGACATTCGATTTTCGTATGGTCATTCAGCTTTCGCCGATGAGAATGCCTTTGCAATAAACATTACCTAGTCCGGACACCATACCCCTTTTCGTTGGATTGCATACCTCGATAGAATATATTTAATGTTCTTTCTTCAGAATTATCTCCTGATTCTAAATCTGTTTAGTACCCCTTTGGTATTTGAGCCGTTTATTTTATTGTTAATGAATCATCACATTACCGTAAAACATTAAAGAAAATTTTTTTGCATTTTGTCAGAGGATAAGAAATGAAATAGTAGGTCTCTTCACCCTTTTTTGATTAGAGCAATATTTTTTGCAGAAGAAAGCGACAATAGAAATTATTTTCGTTTCTGCTGAGAGAATTATTGTCTCATTCAGAAAAAACTGAATTCGAATCGAAAATACGATCAAGAACTAACTAACCTTATAATGGACTTCATTTTATTTGAAATTATTAATTTTCAATATAAGAGGATTTTAATTTACGGATGAAAAATATTGTTTCAATTGATGTTCATTTTTCTCAGGAGGAAATTTTTTTCACATCGAAAAATTGACACAAAATATTCCTTCACTCACTGAGGATTGTATTTTTCTAAGAAAAATACGAAAAATCAATTTCGTTTGAATGATAAGGCAGCAATGTTGAATCAGTCTCTTCCATCCCCCGCAGGTTTGTAGAAAAAGTAAATAAATAAACCGAAATTAGCATGGTAATTCATTAAACCTCTCTTCAAGCAGTGACCTTTTCCAAAATTAAAATATATTAAGAGCTGCACTTGTGTAAGTAATCAAAAGTTCGAATATAAACTCGTATCTAACTTTCTCTTTATACATTCTATGAGGTCGCGATAAAGTTGAAATAATTCCAAAATCATTCAAAAGGCACTCATAATTTTTATGCCAGAACTCTCGTAAAGTATCACATTGGGCTTGCTGTACAACCATGAACACGAGAGCGAATGTGTTTCAAGAAGGCTCGAAATTGAGTGGCGTGGACATAGTTGTTTTATATACGGGTAACACTTGCTTCTTAAAAAGTCAGTGATTACTTTCCTGTCAAATGTAAGTAATCCTCTTGTTCGTTAATAAATATTCATGATTGCTATAATCTCTTTTCTTCCTCGACCGAAAAGCAGAATAAAATTGTTCACAATATTTCACGGTAATGTAGTAATCCCGAGTATAACTCGTGATGTACGTCACGGCAGTTTTAATTACGGAAATTCTTGCAAGAAACTTTTGGAGAAACTCGATTTGTTGCGTTCAAGAAGTCTTTATTTGGAATTCTTATATTATGTAGCTTCGTGCTCTTTGTAAATATAATGGTTTTCATATATTTAAAAATTTTTTTTCTATTTGTGAATAAATATAAGGGTAATTATCTTTGGAGTGGGTTTTAATTTTTCAAAATGTAATATTTTAATTTCTTCAATATACTATTCATAAAAAGTGAAATTATTGCTTAAGCTTGTAATTTTAACAGAAATCGAACTAATTCCGAGTTCATGATTTCCAGCTGCATTATTTAGCAATTCCATAATGAATCAACAGAAATTAAACACATTCAAATATGTTTTATACTTGTAATATTCATTGCGAAGGCGTACTGATCGGAAAACCCTAACAAAAATCAATTTATCTAAAATATCTCCACTGATTATTTCCACATATTGACATTAGATAATCGTGATTCAAGCAAACCATGTCTTCTGATTCTGATGAACGCACTACATTTTAAGCTAATGCTCCGACATAGATAAGAAAATTATCATAATGCTAAAAGCCACGAAAAACTAATTAAGTAAATTATATAAGGATCTCATAAAAATGCAGTGCAAGGATTTTTAATATCTTTTCCGAAATCGTTATACGCCAAACGGATTAAGGAGAATCAGGACAGCAAGCACGTTAGTCGCAGATATCTTGTTCAACGCTGTCAGATTCAACGAAAAAATCTGTTAAAAAAGATTTTTGTATTTGCTTCAGAGATCCTCCACCACTGACATTATGTCCTGAATGCGGCTCTCAGGCAGGCCTAGATATTCGTAGGTCTCTCCAGCGCCAAGGTGTCTAATATCACTCCTGTCTACAAGCTCAAGGTCAGCAACTGCAATTCGTCCACGCTTCAGATGAATCTTGGTACACTTGTCCAATCCAAAGTTTATACTGATTCCTCGTGTGTACCCCTTGACGATCCTAAGAGCATTCTTGAGATGCTCTTTCCCAGAAGCATGGATCTTCAAGTCGTCCTTATAAAATATATAAGTGACTTTATGCTCACGATAATTAGTTTCGCCGCAGAGGTAACCACGAGAATCGCGATGTGCCAGAGACGGTGGCAAAAGTGTGAAGCAGAAGAAAAGAGGGATCATAGTGTCATCCTGAAAGATGCCTCTCTGGAAAGTGATGCTGTTAGTCCTTATTTGCGGTTATGAAACTCTTTGTGCCTAAATTATGTCAGCATGATTTCATAAAATCTTTTACATTTAGATTCTTTCACATTTCTGTATAAAGTTCTGTGCATTCCTTCGTCGTCGAACTCTTTCTGGAAGTTTTTCACCTTTGCTTTCTTCACCTGTGCTTTGAGAAGTGAGAAATCTATATGGAATAGAGAACTGTGCTTTTTTCTGATGTTAAGATCCAGGCTATTGTAAAGGAACGCTCATTTGCCAATCATTTCGTGATCCTTGACTAATGTCAGGAGAAGACCTCTCTCGTTCTGACGATTTAAGCTGTAACCAGGATAATTCTCTCCTTCATACGCATAATCTCACACGTAGCGATGTTGAGGGTCGTGAGCTGTTACTCCGTCCATGGAACCAATTCAAACCAACAGAGTAGAACCGAGACGTTGAGCTTACGAGTTGCGGATATGTTGCTTAACGGCGTCAAATTGAAGACTTAATCTGTCGAAGAAGATGTTTGTATCTGCTTCAAAGTGCCTTCTTTACTAATGTTATGTCCTGAAAGCGGCTTCTAGGCATGCCTAGGTATTTCTAAATCCCTCTAGCATCAAGGTATCCAATGGCACTCCTTTCCACGAGCTTGGGCTTTTTGCGAACTTCTGCAAATCGTCCACGCATGAGATGAATTTTGGTACACTTGTTCAATCCAAAGTTCATAACAATTCCTCTTCAGTAAACGATTCTCAACCGCTGCAAAGACGAGCTGCAAACAAAGGATAGGAAGCGACATTGAGATCGAGTGCGGAAATCAGGCTGGAATTGATGCAACCCTGCGTGATGATCTTTTGTAGGAGTACGACCACTGAACCATCACTTTTGCTCTTCATATTATGGCGAGAACTTCGTCCGATTCTAATCAAAGGGGAAGCCGGCGATAGAATGTAAGGCCAAGAGGCGCTTGAATTAAAAAAACAAGATTGGCTGGGCTGGACAGAACGCGTCCCGTATTCAGTGTAAGATGGACTACATACAACCCGTTAACCCTTTCATGGTAAGGATCAAGAAGTTCTCACTCTCAAATAATGATTCACCATAACGCATTGAACATATCAAAGCTGCTGACTATTAGGCACCACATTGTGGGCGAATTACAGGTTTTAGCTGACGCAAGGTGGAGAATGCAGGAGGAGAAACAATGAGTGAGAGAGAACTAGAAAATTTTCGCGATCCCCTCGTTTCTGTCGGAAACTGGCTCAAGTCTAAGGAGTTCAAGTCTTGTTGGTAGGAGATGAAAGAAGTTCAACAGCCATTGAATGAAGGCACTTAAAACATCATGCGTTCCGAGGATCTGTGCTACAACCTCATAGCGCTCGACAAGAAATGCCTTCCAATCACTGCTGAAGAGGTAATAAAAGAACTGAGATGCATAGAGAACTTCTCCGCTACTGGACCAAATGATATTGAGAACTTTCAGAAAAATAAGTTTTCTTCTACATACCAACAGTTGGTCAGATCTTCACTTCATATTCGAAGTCGAAGACGCTTGTTCCGCAGTGGTTGGTGTTGGTACACACCGTACAGGCGAACTTGTCGGAACACACTATACGAGATTTTCACAGCAATCCTGAATAGCAGAAGCGTGCATACAATGCGATCTGCATGGAGTGTGATTTACATAAAAAGTAGATCAAAGAGAGGCGCAGCAAGCTGTCAAGAGAACCTCTAATCGACAAAAGCGTATGCAAAGACGCTGCAGTCTACAATTGCAATCTGTCCATGCCTTGTTTCGATTAGCGGAGAGCAGTGAGATGCATAGAAAGATTGATGCCCTTTCGGAAACCAGATTCTCTATATCTTCTATAAAAGATCTTGTGAAAATGAAGAGCGTCACTTTCTAGAAGGTGACAAAATGAGCCCTCTTCTATTTTGTATCACACTTTTGCCACTATCTCTCGCACGTCGTGGATCTTATGGGTACCTTTGCAGCTCAACTAATCATCTGAGCATAAGCTCACTCGTGTATTTGAAATAAACAACTTGGAGATCAAAGCTTTCGAAGAAGAGCATCTTAAGAATGCTCTGAGCATCGTTCAGGGGTACACACGGAAAATTAGCATGAACTTTGAATTGGACGAGTGTGATAAGATTTACTTGGAGCATAGACGATTTACAGACGTTTGCGACGTCCCTGAGCTGGTGAACAAGAGTGCTCTCGAACACCATGAAGCTGAAGAGAACTACACATTCCTGGGCGTGCCTAACAGCCTGCTCTTAGGATATAACATTGTTGAAGGAGGCTCTCCAACGCAGGTGAAAACTTCCCAGCGATGAGCGTAGAGCGTGGCATAAACATTTTGAAGAGCTTGACCGAATGCTATTCGGGTGTTCTACTCGCGCAAGAACGACGTATCTCTAAAGATACAAATCCCCCCCCCCCCCTCCAGCCCCTCTCCTTTCTTCCATATAAAGAACATACGTACAGCGGAAGAGAAGAAATATTTGGCAGTGTGAGGAAAGAGAGGAAGTCTGCTAGGTTTCATAGAGAACTGCCTCTAATTGTTGTAGGCAATGTTAGAAGATACGTGAAATATAAGCATCATGTGTATGGTAGGAATTATGTACATTGTCTTTTATATATACACGCCTCTCCCTATTGCCCCCCCCCCCTATTTCTTTTAATATAATCAATTTTCCTATTTCCTCTTGTTTTTTTGGAATTAGCATCCTATTTCTTTTTACCTTCAAACTCTTGTACGTATATTGTTATAATTTATATTTTTTGGGGTTTTCCAGAATCGAGAACGAGCTGGATCCTTCCATTCACAGCAGGTGGATTTCTGCACATTGGCATGGTGTCAGTTCTGCCAGAGTTGCTGAAAGAAACAAGTTCTAAAGAATCCTTCAAACAATTAGTTGCTCTACTCGCTGGCATCACGATAATGGCGCTTTTAACTGTGTTTTGCGACTAAAGCGATCCCCATGCATAGTACTAATAATTTCTATTTCTATTAAATTCATGTGATTCGAACCTAAAAATAATTTTAGCTTCATTTTTTCGCTAAACTCCTGTCCTCGCGAAATTTAATATCGAGTGTAACATTTGAGGTTTGGTTGTAAAAGAATTGAATAGTGGAAGGAAATATATTTTTCACTTATAAAAATATTTCTTTTTTCTGAGTTGGGTCGCATTTCATTCTCTGAGTTCAGCATTTGATAAACCTTTCATAATTGATTCCATTTATTACTAAAATTTTCATCGCGATATTACATTTTGTATGGACTGGAGTTCCGGGAAAAAATGCTGGTGAAATTCTTTCGAGGTTTGTATCACATGGTGAACTGGAGATGAATATATTTCGAATAGTGCGAGAAACGAGAAACGTTACAAACGTTCCTGATACGATGTAGCAGAATCACGAAAGATTTATTTTCCTTGCACATGTAATTGCTAAGTCACACGAGTCACCCCAAAATATGAATATTCTTCTTTTTCCACGTGTATAATACTAATATAACGAAGTGACAAGAAACTGACTTCGAGAGTTTCCAAGTTGCAAATGAAAAAACTGCAGCATATAATATTCATATTTATTATGCAGTTCATCTGAAGTAGATTATAATTGAAATTTTGGGTTGGATCGCTCTCTTTTTTTTAAACATCGAATTTTGAATTTCAATTCAAAAAATCTGGGCTTTTTTGTTTCTTTATACCCATTGAAACAGATTTTTATATTCATGATTGGATAAGTTGCAGGAAAGCGATTCTCTCGGCCCTTATTTTCAACTTTTGAAGCCGAATTATGAAGTCTCGTTTCAGAATTTGACACTTCGGAAGTTTTATGAATTTTCGCTGATGATTAACTGGTAGGCAGAAAAGTGAAAGAATTTATGATGTACATCTCAGAGCAATAATTCGTTCACTTTTAGCAACTCCACACTATACCGTTTCTTTTGCTCTATCTTACACTAGTGAAGATGGTTAGAGGCGAAGATACGGTACAGAGTAAAGGCAATGTCCAAGTTTAAATTGGATCATTATTTTCGAAAAAGAGGTACAACTTCAAAAAATCTTAACAAAACGAAAGTTCAGAAGTAGGTTTCTATTTCAGAAACCATGCACAACGTTCTTACTAAGGCTATGGAAGTGCTAGAAAATGGTTATGTTTCAGTTGTTAAAAATACCATTTTCGTCAAGATTCTTGAATTAAGGCACTCTTGCGATTTAAGGACTGTTAAATACATCTAATCTGACTTTCTTCGCTTCATTTGAATTTTTCTAATAAGATTCCTGAATAAAAGTGAAGAAATCCATTGAATTCATGTGATAAAAAAACAAGAAACAAATGGAATAGAATGATCCGTATTTAGTGTTAATCCGTGTGAAGCTCACTTGAAACTTTTGTCCCAGGAATGGATACCTTGGTTTTCGCCCCTGAAATTGTCAATAGTCACTTTAAGTAATTTTCTTCGTTCGAAGGTGTTAACTTCTTTCCACTCTTCACCTGGGGAGTCTTTTTTTTACTTCTTTCAAGTGCATTAGTTTTCGGCAGCCCTTCATCAATAACTTTTAACAGTATTCGAAGATGAATTGAGAAATATATTTTGGACCAAACAATCATTCAATATTTTTGTATAACAATACATAATTTGTCTTACAACACTTTATTCATTCAAAATATTAGAACTAGTGTAGTAGCATGAATTTCATATTTAATTTTTCGGTTCATCATTCGACTGATTGTTAGCCATGAGGCACATTGGAAGCGATCAAGGTTAAAGAAAATTACAGACATTATGGTTATAACATATATAAATATGTGAGTTGGTACTTCCGCTTACGTTGTTAAAAATTAGCAAAAACAATTCAAAGGTATTAAGAGTACTTTATGCTGCGACTTCAGTTTTCTCATGAAGCTGTTTTTAAGGTGTTATGTAAAAAAACGTGATGCGTATCTGGTGACTTCCTAAGTTGTGTAAATAAGGTACTTTGATTGCCTAACCCTTAGCTTTAAACTACAAAATAAAAATGTAGTGTGTTCCAGCGTTAATAAAATAATTTCTTCTCTCTTATTGCTCCAATTATGTATAGCACACGGTGGGTGTGAGCAATAATAGGTCT
>WSXT02162735.1:0-10020 GCA_011762715.2 Neuroterus valhalla | reverse complement strand
TATCAGGGAAGTCCCACCTACTTCCATTGTCTTATTTTATGTACCAAAAAAGTACTGTCAAGGACTACAGTACCGGAGAACTTGAAAATTTCTCCGTTACACCCGGACTGTTTCAGAACAAACCTACTGAAAAGTAACACTTTTTTCAGTTTCAAGCAGGAGTTTTTTGGGCAAAAGTACTAAAAAACAACCACCTTATTCTAGATTGTTTTGAGCAGGTAATTTTTGTGACAAAAGTAACAGAGAACTCATATTGAATTTTTTCTTCGTTGCGAGTAAGACTTTCTTAGTCAAAAATATCAGGGAATCCCCACCGACTTCTATTGTCTTAGAATGCACTGGAAATTTCTCACTTTTGTTTTTTATGGGCAGGACTTTCCTCAGACAAATGTACCGGGAAAGTCCCACTTACTTTTTTATTCTTATTTTATGTCCCATAAAAGTACTGTTAGGGATAAAAGGACCAATTTTTTAACTGAAGTCACCAGGATCAGATTTCCTGATTTTGTACGAAAAATAGTGAATAATGTTGGACGTCAAATGTTTGTAATTTGGATTTTTTGAATATTTTTTATTTTCAAAGTCATTTGATTCAATTTTTTGGTAGTTTAGTAGAACATCATTTATACGAAACACGAAATGCGATCCAACCAGATTATCCGAATGAAATAAGTGAATTATCGTTTGCATTTTTTATTTCAATATTTCCACAAGGAAAGATATACTGCCCTGTAATGAAATTAAGGAGATAGAAGGACAAGCGTATCACTGCTGATCCGTCAGAAATAAAAAGGTGATTTCCGTATTTATATCTTTACACAATTTATAATAATATAATTGTTCTACCGCCTTTGAAATATAGTTTAAAGCTCTATTTGATTCCACTTAATCCTTCAGGCTTCCTGATGTTGATTTTCTATTAAATTTTATAAGCCTGTGATAAATCATCAATCACTGTATAGGTATTCGAAAATGACTTTTAAATAATGCAGTAAAAATTGTTTTTAATTATTGACTCAGCTAAAAATTGAATTTTTCAACCTATTCGAGTGATTGATAAGTGTATTCAAATTTATATGACATTAACTAAAATGTTTCTGCCAAACAATCATTTCAAATACGGACTTATAAACTTGAAATAAATTGTTAAAGTTCGAATGATTCTAAAAGTGTGAGTAAATCACAGTTTACTAATGAACAATCACAATAAAGAAAGTTAAAAAAAATATATATAACATATATTCAAAAATGAAATAACTTTTTCGGAACCACGAACTCTAAGCTTCAAAAAAATGTTGGGGCCACAGTTTTTGAAAAGCGGTAGAATTACTTTTAATTAATATGATATACTGTCTAAAATTATATGGGAACAATTGTTAATAAATTTTTTTGGCATACTTTTTCAATTTTTTTATTATATTCAAAAAATTTATTATTATTAAGTTTTAAAGTATTTCCGATTTATTTATGTTGCAATTTTTTATTTTCGTAGAATGTATATAACTTTGTGAGAATACTGACTATTTTAATTTAAGATGTATAATTGACACAGCTGTACTGTATGAATCAAGTGTTATCCTCATTGATGTGTGCATTTGTTACGTTCCAAGACGAAGTATACTTTATTAGAAATTGAAATATAAGGTTATATTGTTTGTAAATTTAGGCGGATAAAGTTAAAAATCAGTGATGATTAGCAATGTGCCTTCAAAACATTCATTTAAAGAATTTTAGTTTATTAGACTTTAATGCGAACCAAATATACAAGATTTTCAACGAAAAAAATTATTTTTAACTATTTAGTTGAATTTCCTTCCGAACAATCAATTTTCCGAATCAGAAAAAGAAATTTTCTACAAATCAGTTATGATTTTTCAAGAAAGAAGATTTCCTACAATACTGTTATATTGTCCACCTATATGTTGAATTTTCCAGTTAAAAATACGAATGTTCTACAATACAGTTGAATTATAAGCTCGGAAATATAAATTTTTAACAAAAAATTCAGCTTTGCTGTCGAAAAGACGATTTTTCTCCAAAATAGTTACATTTTCATTAGAGAAATATAAATTTCTAAGAAAAAAGTTGAGTTTTCCAGGCAAAAAAACGAATTTTCTACAGGAGAGCTGGATTTCCAACTCTGAAAAATAAATTTTCAAAAAAAAATTCAGCTCTCCTGTCAAAAAGGCGAATTTTCTCCAAAATAGGTTACATTTTCATTTCAGAAATATAAATTTATAACGAAATAGTCGAGTTTTCCAGTCAAAAAGACGAATTTTCCACAAAAGAGTTGGATTTTCAACTCGGAAAAATGAATTGAAAAAGAGAATCAGTCTTCTTGTCAAAGAGACGAATTTTCTGAAAATAGTTTAATTTTCAACACAAAAATATGAATTTTCAACAAAAAAGTTCAGTTTCTCAGTCAAAAAGACAAATTTCCCACGAGAAGTTCAGTTCGCAAGTCGAAAAGATGAATTTCTTACAAGATAGGTCATTTTTCAGCTCGGAAATATGAGTTTTTGACAAAAAAATTCAGTTTTCCAGTCAAAAAGACACATTTTCCAAACATAGTTAAATTCCCATCAAAAAAAAGTAAATTTCACTCGAATGATTGGATTTTTAACTAAAAAATATAAAATTGTAACTGAAAAATACTTCATGCAGGAAAAGACGAATTTCTAAGTGAATAGATCTTGCTACACAAATGGATCTTCAGTTCAAGAAAATATTTCTTAAAAAGAGAGAAATTTTTCTCCAAAGAGAATAATTTCAAACTCAACAGAAACTCATGAAGAAATTAATCCTTTTTTTCGAAACTCATTTAATTCTCATTGGAAAATCTACAGTGATATTCTTGGATCAGAATTTATCTCTCTCAATAGAAAGGTCCACTTTCTAGATGAAGATTTGAATATTTTTTCGAAAATTCAACTATTTGGTTGACAGCTGAAATATTTTGTTAACATTTTTTTTTATTATCCAATAATGTTCTAATATTTTGTTGGAAATTCGCTCTTCCTTGTTCTTAATTGAATTTTGTATCTAGAAATTATCCTGCCCATGTAGAGAAATTGTCCTAATAGTCCCTTTTAATATTGGGACTTAGTAAGGGGCCCCCAACAGCTTTTCCTTACAAGGGCAACCCTCATAAGGACCTATTGTGATCTAAACATGGCAACCCTTCCAATCGAAAAGACTCCCATAATAAGCCCCCTTTTGGGGCCCTGGACAAGATCCTTTTTGGAGCTATATAAATTTCATGATCAAAAAATTTATTTATTTTCCATATGCTCTGGGTTCACCTTAGTAAACGTTGATATTAATAGTCAATTTTTTTTTTGTGAGGTTGATAATGGCACGTACTCAGCTCATATAAGCCTCTTAGCAAATGAGCAAAAGATAACTTTATCTATTAAAAATATATATGTGTATTGAAGTCAGTGAAGCCCTGCAAAAACTTGTGAAATTTACTTCTAGAAAATTGATTTCCATCGATAAAAAATATGAAAAAATTAAATGTGAGAAAGAAAAGACATAGGCCACACAAATTTTGAAAAATGCAGATTCAAATCACGCGCGAATAGCCACTGATCACGTGATTCAATATCCATCAGTTATCCCTCTTGAAATCTGCTACATGCATGGCCAATAAGCGCGCTCCTTCTCCATCGCAAGTTCGCAAGCATCTAACCTAATCTGGCATCATGGCGTCTAAACGTCTCCGGGCGTAACACGCTTTTATTGTTTTTTGAATAAAAAAAGAGATTTTCTTGTGTTTCAACAGTGCTAGTGCTTGGAGTCATTTCATTTTTTTAAATCACCTCTGATACGGAAGAAATCTGCGACTGAATTCATGCCCCCTCCTTAAAACGAACAAAGCAATAAGCTTTTGCATTCGAAAATTCATCATGCTCTACTAGACTTTTTTGTGAATGAGAAAAACAAAAACGGCATTTATTTGTAAAAACGGCTGACGTTAATTGGTAATTAGAGGGGATCTTTGTTAGGTGCCTCATTTGAATTGAAAATTCAAATAGTATTTAATCCTTGTGTTTGATGTTCTATCTTCCATGTTAATAAATCCAACCAATTGATTGGTTGAAAAATCGCCTCTTCGGTTGAAAGTTTAATTATTTGATTCTAGATGCAAATGTTCAGACGACGAATTATTTTATTTCCAAATTCATTCGTCCAGCTTCGAAATTCGTTTTTTTTCGCAATAATCTTTTTTTCTTAAAATTCAATTTTTTTAGGTAGAAAAATCGGAAAATTCATCTCTTATGGTGGAAAAATAACACAGACCCCAAAAATTTTGGTTGGGGGGCAACCATTGCCTTTATCCCTCCCCATTCCAAATTATTATAAATAAGCTGAAAATACAGAGGTTCCAAAAGTTTAAATGACTTTCAAACTTTTTATTGAAACTTTAAGCTGAAAGTTTCAAAACCATAAATTTCTGTAACGGCACATTGCTAGTGGTAATGAAAGCGATTCAAAATTACATAATTTTAACTGATCGACGAAACTTGTACATTCGTAATAAATACTCTAGTCCTAGTTTATTAGACAAATGAATGCAAAAAGTGTGTCGCGAAAGAAAATGAAGATGGGAAAAAAATATGTGATATGAATTGTGTAGTTGTATAATAAACAAAAAAAATAGGAAGAAAATTCTGTTCTAGGGAGAAAATGATGCATTTTTAGAAGAATGATGATTAAAAAATGTACCTTATCCCTTACCATTTTAGCGGATTTTCAGAATTTATATAAGAAAAAAATCGCGTTGTGTGTTCAATATTTTTTATGTGTATACTTAGGAAAAATTACATTGATTTAACGAATTTTCTGCAAATGTAATTATTGATTCAAATTCAATACGTATTCGGGTATTTATGATTTGATTAGGATAGAAAAAAAGCTTATGAACCAATGACCATTTGTCAGCTAGAAGTGTTTTCAACGATCGAAATATGTTAATTAAGTCAATGAAATTATTTCTCAGTGCATAATAAGTATAGTAGGTCAAGTGGCATTGTATTGTTATCTATGTAGCACTTGTGTTGACAATTTGCATAAATTTTATATAATAGCTGTTGTAGACGATGTGACAAGTGTGGAGCGTATTGGAAACAAATTTTCATGTGTTAATTAGTTTATCCTGGGCGTCGTTCATAAATGTTTAATTGGAAGAAAGAGAGATTTGAAACAAGATACATAAATATTGAACAAGAAGATGTATTATGTACCAAAAAGATGTATTATCAACCAAATTTATCTTTTACAAATTATTCTTTTAAAAATTTAAACTCTACAGAAAAGTTCAATTTTCAGCAACAAAAAAAATAACATTATGACCTAAATAATGAATTTTAAGGCTTAACTTGATTTTTAACATAGCAGTTCCACTTCCAAAGATTAGAAGATTAAAATTTCCTGTCTAAAATAATTAACTCCAATCAAGTTGGATAAAATCCAAACAAAATAGTAGAGTTTTCAACTATAAGAGAATGATTTACAATAAATGAATAATTTTTCAAATGACTCATTTGATTTCTAACCAAGGACATTGATTTTGAGATAAAAATACGAATTTCCAACAAAACACATAAATTGTTATCCAAGCACTAGATTTTCATTTGAACAGGATGAATTCTGGAAAAAAATGTAATAGTCACCAGAAGAAGATTTTGATTTTGAATCATGAAAAACCAAACCTAGTTCAAAAAAATAGAAGTCTGCATTCTTGACCAAAAAAATTAGTAATCTATCAAAAAGACGAATTTTCAAGACAGTACTATAAAATTTGAATTTTCAACCGAAAAAATAATTGTTCAGTTTTCAGTCAAGAATGTGGATTTAAAAAATTAAATAAATAATCGTAAACCATCAGAGATTTATTATCAACAGAGCAGTTTTACTTTCAACAAAGGATTAAAATTTTCTTTCTTGACCCAGAAAAATTAGTAATCTATAAAAAAGACAAATTTTCGAAAGAGTACTATAAAATTTGAATTTTCAACCAAGAAAAGAATAGTTCAGTTTACAGTCAAGAACGTAAATTCTGAAAATTAAATAAATAATCTCAAACCATAAAAAATTGAATATGAACAAAGCAGTTTTACTTTCAACCAAGTATTAAAATTTCCTTTCTTGACCCAAAAAAATTAGTAATCTATAAAAAAGACGAACTTTCAAGAGAGTACAATAAAAGTTGAATTTTCAACCAAGAAAAGAATAGTTCAGTTTACAGTCAAGAACTTAAATTCTGAAAATTAAATAAATAATCTCAAACCATAACAAATTGAATATGAATAAAGCAGTTTTACTTTCAACCAAGAGTTAGAATTTTCATTCTTGAGCCAAAAAAATGAGTAATCTATAAAAAAGACGAATTTTCAAGAGAGTACTATAAAATTTGAATTTTCAACCAAGAAAAGAATAGTTCAGTTTTCAGTCAAGAACGTAAATTAAAAAAAAAAAAAAATTATCCTAAACCATGAAAAATTTAATATTAACAAAGCAGTTTTACTTTCAACCAAGAATTAAAATTTTCATTCTTGGCCCAAAAAAGTAGTAATCCAAAAAACGACGAATTTTCAGGAGAGTACTATAAAAGTTGAATTTTCAACCAAAGAAAGAATAGTTCAGTTTTCAGTCAAGAACGTGAATTTCGAAAATTGAATAAATAATCTTTAACCATAAAAAATTTATTACATATTACCAAAACAGTTTCACTTTCAACTAAGAATTGAAATTTTCATTCTTGACCCAAAAAAGCAGTAATCTATCAAAAATATGAATTTTCAAGAGAGTACTATAAAAGTTTAATTTTCAATCGAAAAAGAATAGTTCAGTTTTCAGTCAAGAACGTGAATTGGAAAAATGAAATAAATAATCTAAAACCATGAAAAATTAATATTAACAAAACACTTCTACTTTCAACCAAGAATTAAAATTTTCATTCTTGACCCAAAAAAAGCAGTAATCTATCAAAAAGACGAATTTTCAAGAGAGTACTATGAAAGTTTAATTTTCATTGAAAAAAAGAATAGTTCAGTTTTCAATTAAGAACATGAATTTTAAACATTAAATAAATAATCCTAAAAATCTTAAAAATATAATATTAACAAAGCAGTTTTACTTTCAACCAAAAATAAAATTCGTGAACAAAATACATATATTTTTATTGAAAAGAGATTATTTCCTGCGAAATGATTCGATTCTCAACAAAATGATAAATTTTCAACCTAACTAATAAATCTTCGACGAGAAAAATAACTTGTCAACGAAGAATAGATTTGAACCAATAACACTAATTCTTGAATAAAAATACATCATTCCAACAAAGAACATGAATTCTTATTCCAGCGCCTAAATTTCTAATCAAACTGGACGAATTCTCAACGAAAAATGGAATTTTTAATAATTTAACCAAAAAAGTTTCTAGATTGAAATTTTTAAAAACTGAGCTGAATCGAAGAAGATCAATATTCAACTAAACACTCCCATTTTTCACCAAAAAAGATTGGTTCTTGAGGCGAAATGTTACTTTTAAATAAAATCAATTTTTATCAAAAAAAGAACTTCTTATTGAAAGATTACATTGAAAAGACATTAGTTAGTTGAGTCGATTATTCATTCAAAAGTATTTTTAACAGAATACAAGAAATTTCAACTACATAGATGAATATTGAGAGAGTTGAGAGAATCAGTTTTCCTACCAGAAAAGACGAAATTCAAACAAATCATACCAATTGTCAACCAAAAAATTGAATTTTTAGAAAAAGGGATCATTTTTTGTAAAGGAAGTCGAGTTCTCAACGAAAAGCATGAATTTCAACCAACCATTAGCATTTTTTATGAAAAAAAAGAAATGCAAACCTAATACATGAATTTTCAACAGAATTGTTGAATTTTTAAATTAAAAACTAAATTGCTGGAGAGGAAAATCAATTCTTAATTGAGCAAGAATTTTTAATAAGAAAAAAAAGGGATTGAAATTGCAAATTCAACAGTTCGACTCAATACATTCGCGATATGGTTGAAATTCAACACATTATGGGAAACTCATAGTTTTTCAAAGATACAAGATTCAAATGCAAGATTCAATTGTTTCGGTAGGAAATGCGACTTTTTCTGAAAATCCAACAGTCGAGAGAAGAATTGAACTATTGTATACAAAATTACAGTTTTATTCTGATAAAAACATTATTGAACGTAAATTTGGAATTTGAAAACTTTTATAGTGAAAGTTCCCAATTAAAACTCTTAGAAGCACATTGCTATTCAAAGAGACAGGAACCTGAAATTAGGATTTGCAATGCGAAGCTGGAAGAAAAAAACTTTATGAAAGAGTTTTTTTTGTAGGAAATGAAAATTTATAAATGCTTTCTGACATCTTTGACTTGATTTTTAAATGGGATTTTATTCGATGGAAATGCAATCTAAGGATAAGATAGTATAGATAAAAGTATAGATTTTGAAATTGAGGGGTGTACAAATTGCCCAAAAAACGTGATGTCATTTATGGACGGCGCCCTGAAGTGAAAAACTTATCAAAATTGTATTTATAAAAAATGAAGGTGATTGGTAGTTTATTTAACGAAAAAATCATATTCTGGAAGAATATGATGCTCTTATTAAATATTTATTAAATATTTATTGATGTTACATGCGTATTTTCTAAAAAATCTTATATCAAGCGAGGACAATGGCTACGCAATTATTGTATTTATAATTTATTGTACTTCTTTGTAAACTTATGAATCTACTCAAAATTGATTGAATAGAAAAAAAACTTCGACAAATGTATGAAATAAAGTTTACAAAAAGAAATGGAAGTATCAAATTTATTTATTCAAAACTGATGATGATGAAGATGATGAAGACGACAATAATGACGATGACGAGGATGACAACGATGATGACGTCAATCACGACAACGAAGATGATGATGATGACGAAGACGAAAATAACGACGATGACCACGATATTGAAAATGATGACGACGACGATGATAACAAGGACGGAGACGATGACGAGGATGACGACAGTGACGAAGACGATGACGATAATGACGAATCCGACAATAAAGAGGATGACAACGATGAGGATATCAACGATGGCGATGACGACAATGACGATGATGATGGCGATGATGACGATGGTGTCAATGGCGACGAAGAACGACTATGAAGATGATGATAATGATGATGAAGACGACGATGAGGACGATGACAATGACAACGACGATGACGATGACTACGATATTGACGACGATGATGATGAAGATAATGACTGCGATGATGATCTCGACGGCGACGAGGCTGGTGAAGACGACGAAGATGGCGGAGGCGACAACAATGACGATGACGGTGATGATGATAACGTCGGTGATGATGTCGATGATGACGACAATCATGACGAAGACGACAATGGAGACGAAAACGACGATGACGATGATGAAAATGATGATGATGACGAATACGACAATAACGACGATAACGAGGATGACAACGATGATGACGATGACAGTGATGATCACGGTATTGACGATGATGATGATAATGATGATGAACACGACGATGATGATGAAGATGTAGTTGATGATGACGACAATCACGATGACGAAGATATTATGATCATGACGAATCCCGTTGGTGTTTGCTAGATCTCCTATCGGGCGCCTCCCCAGGTTGCGGGTAGAGGAAGCCTCCCAGATATGGGTGGTGCCGGGGAAATCAAATACCCGGGTAGGACAAAACCAGGTAGGGGAAGGGACCCCGAATAACAAACCAAACATGAGTGAGTGTTCTCAAAACAATGTACCCCAAGAGAGCTCCGATCTCCCCGCCGCGCCGGTTCCGATCGGGTGAAAGCCCAGGTGGCCGGCGCCGGCCTTACGGATTTTGGGGAAGGCCAAGTACATTTAGCGAGCAAGAACATCAGCGCTATAGATGACACAAGTCCCAACACGAACGCTAAGACCCGCGAACTATCAAAAACTCCGGGACAAAAGAA